>CM057809.1:101347669-101530169 GCA_030067965.1 Latrodectus elegans | reverse complement strand
ACTTTCATTTTGGGTTTCATCATAGAAAATTTTAAGAATTCTTAATTTTTTACCAGGGATGTAAGTTAACAAATTAACTTTTCCTGAAAAATTAAACTCATACATTTTCACACAATACCTTATTTTTACAAAAATTAATATTTATACTTATTCCTTTCTTGAAACGATTAAGAGTTTACACAACGGTTTTTCAGATTCAAATTTTATGTGGAGGACAAAATAAAAAAGTTTTGTCGTTCGATTTTATACAATAGTTGTAATTCTTGTCTATGATAATTTTTTGTTCATATATATACTAGGAAGAATATTAAACTATCCATTATTAATTGGAAATATTTTTTTTCATTCAAATATACTCTTCCTTTCTGCCTTTCCCAGCTGTTCCAACTTTTTTTCTGCGTTATGCTGCCATAGACCAAAAGAAACGACGACTGGAGCCAAAGAAGATCCGAATTCTGAGCATGTTTGCAGTTGCTATTGGTTGTATGGCAGCCATTGCCATGCTGCTTTCTAGTCATTATCCTATTGGTTACGTAACTCATGACAAATTGGATTGGGTAAAATTCTTTCTAATTGTTACATGTATTTATTAGCTTATTATTTGAGGTTATATAAGAGTTAGTATTTACATTCTTAAGAAGTTTTAGAAAAGTTGTTCTTATCATATGCTCACATGAAATTATATCTCACTGTGATTTGAATTTATATCAAGTAGAACAATTTACATGAAAACTCAATTACTAAGAGAACTTTCAAGAAAGTTATGCTTATATAACCTGTCACAACTATACTAAGGAATACATTAAATACAGAGTCATCGAAAAAGAATGCCGTGATTACCAGTTTGTAACAGAGAAATTAATAAGCATATATGAATATAAATTTAGTCTAAACATATTAAGAAATGTCCAAAGTTTTATTCCCATTTCAGTTTGTTTCGATATATGCCCCGTTAGTCGCTCGACAAAAATCGAGACCATAATCAATCTCGTTCCATGTTTTGAAAAGCGTATCTGGGGTTACAGTTTCAATTGCGGCTATGATTAGAAGTTTCAGACTGCTGATATGAGTAATCATTTCAGTATACAATTAGTTCTTAATGCACCCGCAGAAGAAGAAGTCTAGAGGTTTAAGGTCGGGGCTTCGTGCAGGCCACGGAATTGTGCCATCTCTTCCATTACATGAGTAGGAGAATTTCACTTTAAAATTTCACGCACAGGTAGGAAAAAATGAGGAGGAGCTCTGTCCTGCATAAGAATGATTTTATTTCCAGTAACAGTTTCTAAATCAGTGATTTGTGGAAAGATATACATTTCTAGCAAATCTTGATAAATGTTTCCGGTCACGGTACCTTCTGCGAAGAAGAAAGGGCAACATTTGCTATCGTAGAGCAAGCACACCAAACGTTCACTTTTGGAGAACATTCTCGTGGATTTCTTTTATTTGTAGTGATCCCCAAATGTGGCAGTTATGATGATTGACACAACCATTGACATGAAATGTCGGTTCGTCTGTAAAAAGAATTCGTATTAGGATGTTTTCATCGTCATCAATTTTCTAGCATTAAAGAAGCAAATTCAACTCGTTTGTTTTTGTCATCATGCTTAATTACATGCCTAAGCTGAATCTTGTGAGCATGGAGTCGTAAATGTGTATGAAGGACGTTTTGTATGGTAGTTTTCGCAATACCCAATGCTAAAATTCGAAGAGCAAGGATTTTTAGGGCTTCTAACACAGGACTGCTTTATACGTTCGACATTTTCTTCTGAAGTGTTGGACATCCTGAAGATACACCTTTTGATACGCTTCCAGTTTTTTTTTTTTTTTTATTTTTTTGTTTCATCCCCCGATTTAACACTTTACCATCTGAAGCATTTTCTCCGGGATGTTACAAACGCCATTTTTGTTGAACAGCAACAATCGATTTAAATTCCGCATACCACAACACAAATTGCGTTTTTTGTTGTACGGTTCACAATCTTCGGCTCGCAAATTCCAACTGGAAGAACTGAACAAAAAAAAAAAAAAAAAAAAAACTAATATGATAATACATTAGCAGTGCCTTCTACCGAGAAAAGTGGAAAGTTACATTCTTTTCCGACATTTCAACACAAGAATTATTTCCATACTGTGGAGATTTACATGTAGGAAGTCTGAAATGCCATCTCCGACGAAATACTATACATTTTCAAACTGAATATTACTCCATAAAATTGGACAATCTTTAGTAAGCAGTAAGAGGTGAAATGCGTGCTATACATGTACACGTTACAAGGTTATATAGTCGCGACAGTTTCCTAACAAGTAATTTACACATGTGCATAAAATAAAATTAGTTCCAGGTCGAGAGTTGCGGTGTATCGCATGGCCACCGCAATACGTTTAAGAAATCCTTTTTCATAAGTTTTCAAAATCACGGCAATCTTTTTCAATGACCCTGTATTTTCAATAAGAAAAGAGATTATTTATAATTTCTCGATTAAAAACTTTAATGTTAAAATGTTAATAACGGAACAGCAAAAATATAACGGAAAGTGGATGTTCTTCAAATATCCCTTCCAAACAATATTAAGCGGTAGGAAGATGCGATGTATTTAATGCAAATGCTTATTTAATGCGTCCTTGTATAATTGATTTTTGTTGCAGTGTAGGAAAGGAGGACGCACTGATAGAATTAACCATTCTAATTTTTTATGACAGAAAATCGATCTTATATACAGAAGAAAATATTCCAGTGTTAGGTATAAATATTATCCTGAATTATCCTGTTCTGGGAATTCCCAAAAGATACTCTTCCAAAAATGTTAATAATTTTACAGTAAATTAGGTTCCGGTGACTCAATATTTTAATTACAGCAGAGACTGTAAGTTTGGTGTGCGATTTTTTGGAGAAGATATCTTTTGTGTCGAGAGATTTGACGAAAGGGTAGAAATTTTAATAAAATTTATATGAAATATGCAAAAAAGAAATTATTAGCTTTTCATGGTGATGAAAATTTTTTTCAAAATTTAATAAATAAATAAGTAAACTCAAATTATTAGCTTTTCATGGTGATGAAAATTTTGTTTCAAAATTTAATAAATAAATAAGTAAACTCAAATTGAAAAATAATCTGCATAAGCTGATTTTTCGCGATACGCTAAAATAATTATGACGTAGAAAATATTATTGAATCAAACTTTGCTTTGTTATGGATGTATTAAAAACAATTATTCTAAAAATTTTGAAGTGCTAAATAGAATTTCTGTTTAATAAGAATCACTGCTTTGGTGTCAAAGTAATTCTCAACGATATGAAAGTCTCGTATCATAAAGAAGTCACCTTCGGAATTTCGGATGCTTCTGGAGAAATTGTCATATTTGAAAGATGGAATCTAACTACTAAATGACAATTAGTCATTTAGTAGTTAGATTCCATCATTCAATTAGATTTGAATGAAAATCTAAGAATGAAGACTATCTTCGAATCAAAATAAAATAAAATTAGATATTAAAATAAAAAGAATAATTGAAGACGAATCAAAACCATTGATTGTCTGCTAGCTCTAAATTTGTTAGAAATGTTGTAAATAAATGAGACTAACAAATTCCACCCATATAGCAAAAAAATAAATAATCTAGTTAAATAAAGACGGTTCAAGGTCTTTATGGGCTTTCAAAAATATCCTAAATGAAAGATAATATAAAAAAGTCTCTCTCTCGATAAAACGCTTTCGAAAGTGTCCATTGTAGAACAGTTAGACTTTTTTAGGGGAGAAAACATAATTTCTTTTAAGAAAAACAAACTTAAGGTAATCAAGTTGGATTTTATAGTGAGTATTTAAGGTAATGTTTAGAATACATATATCGTATATTCACAAATATTGTGCTACATCTTTAATGTAGTAGTTTTTCATATTTTGCAGATAGTGGTTGTCATAATTCCTCATTTTGCGTGTACAGCAGCTCTAGTTACATTGTACACAGTTTACGTTTTAATACAAGCCTACCTCACTTATGTGCAAAGAAAGAGAACAACAAGAAATGTTTTCCTACATGCCTTTCTAGCAATGTGTGTGGTTGTAACTAATTGGACTTGTATCCTTTTTATAATATTGAGTAATAAAACTATGAGATTTGCTACGGAAGTATAGTGAGACAATAAATAAGTTCACTTTGAAGAATAGTCATATATATATATACATATATAGATAGCTTAATACTCACCTTTGAATATTAACTTCCAGAAAAACTTCATAGATCGTTGACTGTATAAGCGAAATCCAGAATAAGTGCATTCTTTCCGGTAGTTTTGTGGTGTTCATTTTTAACTGTCCCATCACTTTAGTCAAAATACATAAGAACAAGAAAACAATTTATAATATAGTTTTTAAATTAGTTGCAACCTTGGTGGGAAATTTTGAATAAATTAGGCGTTTTACCCATCATAGCAACGAAAGAGGTTTTAAGATAATCTGAGACTCCAACATTTGTTTTTAAAATGTCGCTAAAACAGTTGTTTCAGTGGCTGTATACCATTAATGTCTAAGGTAAGCAGTGGTTGTAATAGCATGATTCGACCCAGTAAAAAAACATTAATTTTGTCACAAAATGTGGTTAGCTATTTTAACCGTGAAAAGTGTTTCATTTTTCAACATTTATCTGAAAACATTCTTTAATGAAATGAAAGCTTGTTTGCCGTTTTATGCTGCTATGCGAGAAATGGGGCCACGCATCATTAATGAAGAAACTGGCGAAATCAATCTGGAATCGAAAGAAGTAAGTCAATTTCCTTATAATTATTTTAAAAATTTATTCAATAATCATATAATAGTTTAAACCAAATATACAAACGCAATTTTAGTTCTTATGCTGCAAACTTTCACATGCGCTTTTAATAAACATATACATGAAAGTTTTTTTACTTCAATATGGGCTTATAATAAACTAAAACTGAATTCTTTTTTAAAAAAAAAAAAAAAAAAAAAAAAACACGCCATTAGACAAAGTACGTAAGCTTTAGCGAATGCACTTGAGGTCACTTCTGCAATTGAAAGCTAAACTTAATAAACATTTTATCAAAGTTTCATTTCTGACGACAGCAGACTTTAAGTCCTCCGAATAAAATAACATTTCAAAGAGTAAAGTATAGAATTTGTTTAAAGGTAATGAAAATAATTTCTAATGAATTGGTCCAATGAAACTGAACACAAAATCTTATTCCATTTTTAGTTATAAAATTTGTATTGCCGATCCGTACTTCTTTAGGTAAGGAAAAAGTACAAAAAAAAATAAATAAATAAATAAATAAATAAAAAATAAAAAAAAATCAGGAAAATAATTGAAAACATTTATAAAATATTTTCATAAAGTTACCACTAAACTCTATTCTAGGTCATTAATACATTAAAAAGGCAAAATTAAGCACTTATGAAAGAAAAGTTAGCAGCATATCTAAATCTTAATCTAAGTTCATTATAAAATATTATTTTTCAGTTTAAAAGTACACTGTGCCAATATTGATAATGCAACAACAAGAAGTTGCCAGAAAGTGATGAAACTCGGCAAAAAACAGGGACAGATAAAAATAAGAATACACTCATGTCCATAAATTAAGGATAATGCAAGTTCAGGCAAAGGAAGAGACAAAACAGAATTACCTTTTGTTGCTTGAAGAGATAGAACAAAATTACCTTAGAATACCTTTTGTTTAATAATTAGACTTTACAAATAAGTCACATAAGTCACAAAACAAATGTGACTTATTTGTAAAGTCTAATTATTAAACAAAAGGTAAAGAGCAAAAAAGATGCTATACGTTTGACATCATTAATAAAAATTGCGATTTTAACTCCTTGGAGGAGATTTCAAAAATGAACCTATTTACAAAAACCAATATAACATGTTTGGTATGGTGGTTAATACATAGTATGCCCTCAGACGATGCAACACATTGGCATGATGATTATTAAATTATCGATCTGATCTTGGGGAATGTTACACCACTCATCAAGCAATGCTCTCCGAAGTTCCGGTAGACATATGGGGCGGGTTGACGGGTTGTAATTCGGCGGCCAAGCTTGTCCCACACGTGCTCTATTGGACTAAAGTCCAATGAGTATGCTGGTAAGCAAATACGGGTGATATCCTCCTATTGAACGCATTCGTCTACAATGTTTGCACGGTGATGACGTGCATTGTCACCTATAAACAGAAATTCTGCACTCATAGCGCCCCGAAATAAACGTGCATGTTGTTCTAGAATGATATTCCGATAGATGTGGCCTGTCATGATTACATTCGAATATGCAGGTTGGTTCTGGAACCCAGAATAATTCTTCTCCAAACGAGCAATCCTGCAACACCGTAACGGTGTCATTCAATGGTGTTCTCTAGGTGGTAACGGTTACCTGGCCCTCTCCATATAAAGTCCGGCGAGAATCAGACTGAAAGCTAAACCTGAACTCGTCGTAAAACATCACACAAGACCACTGTTGCTGTGTTCATAATGCAAGCTCTCTACTCCAGGCTAATAACAGGCTACAGTGAGTTGCTGTAAGTGGAACACATCTGATAGGCCTACGAGCATATAGAGTGTCCTAAGCGTCTGTACACAGTCTGCCTTGAAAGTGTCATACTCTAGGCGATTCCAAGCTCCTCGGATACTTCCAGCTGGGTAAAGTCCGCATTCCAGACGGCCGATAATTCTACCACGTAAAACATCAACCAAGTGCTTCCTATGTGCCGTAACTATGCGGTTATTGCACTGAAAGGCTTTTAAAGCGCTTGTGAACAATTTTACTTTTTTGCAAACATTCCTTATAAATCCCTCTCTTACACTCTCGTCATTGTGACGAACTATCGACTCCATCTGGTGGTTTCTTGTAATTTGCATATTATTCTTCAAGATGTGTGTGATAATTCTACATGTGAAATTTTTATTTTAGAGTTCACAATTTCTATGTGATTCTGAATTATCCATAATTTATGGACATGGTTGCACATACATAGTTGTGCATGCGAGCTCCGTACTATTCCTTTAGGATAACGGGTTTGGAATTCTCACTCATCATTAAGTGCCTCGTAATTTTAAACCACGGTCAAGTGAAGAGGTTACACCTGAGCAGGCAATTTATTCTTCAGACAGCTAACGAACAAGAAGTGATCTGCATTTCGAAATAATATGTAAAATAAAGAGTGAGAGCAGGGTCAGGTCATTAGGATATAGGATCCCCGATGACGGTGATATTAGAAGCAACACGTTTAGACACAGAGTCAATGATAGTATGGATGGCGTTCTGAAGAATAGCATTCCATTCCCTGTCAACCATTTGTTAAAATGCATCTTCTGAAGGAGGCAGTGGCAGGGTCTGTAAATGGCATCCAATCATCCCAAACGTGCTCGGATTGGGGAGAGATCTGTCTAGCACGGTCAAAAGGAAAGCACCTTACGGGGCATGTTAGCTAATGAGAGCAATTGTGGTTGGGTGTTATCCTACTGATAAGGAGCATTCGGCACTCCCTGAAGGTCACCGTCCTCTGAACATTATCTACCCAAAGTTGGGCTGTCAAAAGGGTATGAATACGAACTAGAGTTGACTTGAAATCGTACGCAATAGCACTCTAAACCATGACGCCATGTTTTTGCTCAGTGGGGGTGTTCCACAATTGCTGCAGGATTGGACCAAACTCCAAGTCAACGCCACACTCGTACGTTACTCTTATCACTGAAGAAACAGAAGCGTGACTCATCTGAGAAGACGATCCTATTTTACTCCACAATCTACATTGCTCTAATCCCGCACAATTCCAGACGTTGGTGTCTATGCTAAGGAGTCAGTGGCAGACTTTTTAACGGACAACATGAGAGTAATCCACTGACATTCAATTAATTGTAAATGGTTGGATTCAATATTGGAGCATCCATGGAGTCCTTTACACTTTGCAAAATTTCGGTAGACGTGCTTTGTGGGACCGCAACTTCCTTCCTTCTGAAGTTTTGATGCTCACGTACTGACATCACTCTTTCTGCGCTGAAGAAGTAAACGTAAATGCTCCACAGTTCAAGCCATCTTCGCCGCAGCCGGTGAACTGTAGACGCGTCCAGATGTCTGTCGGCTGCGATTTGATTTGTCATAAGAACTAATCTGCCCTACTCAATCCAATCACCATGTACCGCGTAAATTCGTCTGTCTGCTGGAACTTCATTGTCATTTTATTGTAGTTAATTTTTTGAATATTTTCCCGAGTGTGGGGAACAGGATTATTGGTCGATAAATTTCTGCTATTCTTGGATTTTTTCCAGACTTGGGAAACAGAATGATAGTAGTAATCTTCCAGATGGTGGGTAAATAGAATAGGATATTTTGAAACACTTATTGTAAATCTTAACTAGCTTATTTATGAAATCCTTTGGTATATTTTTATCATGTTATTAGTACTTGTCAGTACTTGGGGCCTTTTTGCCTTTAAGACTTTTAACTATCGAGGTTAATTCTTCTAGATTAGTTAGTTCTATATTTGAGCTGGGAACATTGTTTTCTATAAAATGTTATACATTTTCTCCTATTTCTTTGGTGAATATTTTATTTATATCAGCATTTGGTTGGAATTGATTATATAATGTTGTAGAGAAGATTTCCAGTTTTTCTTCATTTGTATAAGCTTGACTGTTTTGACCTTGGAGGTAGTTATTTACATTAGGCTTCTGCTTAAGTTGTTTAGCCAATGTCAAAGAGCTGCATTGTTATCTGAGTTCATGCTTTCGATTTTTTCTGTCCAGGTGTTGTTTCTATATTCCGCAAAATCTTTCTTAATTTGTTTATTCATTCTGTTGACTAGTTACTTGAAATATGGATTACGTTTTTTCACATTGTTTTCTTAGTGTATTTCTTTCTTTTATGCATTTCCTGATATGTCTAGGTGATTTTATATAATTTTTGTGATATTTTATTTTAATTGTTGCCATATCCGTTTGCCTTTATTATCTATTCATTTAGATTTCCAATTCATTTTAAGATTTTGTTTCGCATTTGCTGTCTTGTTTCTTTATTAGTTGGTTCAAGGATTTCTTTTTCTGCTGTGTTATTGTTTTATAAGTTTACTTGTTGTTGTAGACTATTATAATAAAGAAGAAAATTTGTTCTGGAAATAAATTTTTCTTCATTGTTTTTGTTGATACCTAGGCAGCCTACAACTGGTAAGTGGTTAAAAGTAAGGTCAACTATTGTTGTTGCTGAGAGTGGAATTTTGATATTTGTCAGGAAAATATCCAAAATATCTCCATTGTCCTGCTGTCTATTATCATAAAGGGTGGGTTCTATTGGTGCAATAATTTTGTATTTTTGGTATTTTTTCTGAAGAGCAATATTTAAGAAAGTTCTTCCGTTTTAATTAGTGGCTTTACACCTCCAATGTATATGTTTGCTATTTAAGTATCCGGCTACAATTGCGCGGATGTTAGGGGGAAAAATTTCTCCAAAGTCTTTCGGATTAACAATGTTTTGAGGTCTATTATATATGCTAGTGATTTTTATTTTAAAATTGTTGTCGAGATTTGCAACTATAGATGTTTCTTCAAAGCCTGTGTTATTGTCTATTGACCTGTGTAGATTGATAAGAGCGTTTAATGACAATAGCCGTACCCCTCCTTTATGGTGGCCTCTGTCAATCTTATATAAGTTGTACTTGGAATGTTGAATTTGATTGAAGGTTTTTGATGAGTTTCTGTGAGCAATATGATGTCAATATTTTGTTGATTCAGAAAATTTATTAACTCTGCTTGCTTGTTTTTAATTCCACGAACATTCCATGCTGTTATGTGCATAGGAGAGAAATTGAGCTTGTAATTATTCATGTTGCAGCTGTTGAAGTATTAGTCTATTAGCTATTGCTTCATTGAATTTTTTGAGCTGTGCTGTCAATTCAAAATTGCCCGAATTTTTAACGTAGTTTATTAACGTTTGTAGAGTTCACAGTAAATACTTTTTGCCTCATTTATTATTTCTTTAGCTTTATTTATAGTTTCGTTTTTATTAACTAAGATGTTTGTATACGTCATTAGTGGGTTAGAGCTTGGTACTACTTTGCTTGTTATATGCTCCACTGGTACAGCATTATGTTTAGATTTTGGAAATTTTATGCAGCTTCTAAATCTTGCTGGGTGCGCTTCACCATAATTAGCACATTTGACTGGGAGGGTTGCAAGTTTGATGCAGATAAAGTAGTGTTGGTCACCCGCACATTTTACGTATTTAAGGGTGTGATTACACGATTTTTGGGCATGATTGAATCCTTGGCATCGAACGCACTGTGTAACACTCTTTCTTCCTCTGTAGTTTTCTACTTTGAAGGACAGATTAAAAAAGTGCAATAGATTATAAATCTCTTTTGATTTGTCATTTTTGGGGAGTGTTAAGATGTAGAGGGGTAGATTATTTTCATCTCCGTTGACTTTCTTCAACATATGTGTGATGTTAATTATTATGAATCCTTCATATATTAATTCTTGGGTTATTTCTTCTGGTGTCTAAATTGATGGCAAATTTCGAATGACCACTTTTCGAGTTTTTTTTTTCTGGTAGGATAAAAGTATGATATGATATTTTTGTTTCGTCTAAAATTATTTTTATCTTCCTGTGCACTTCTGAGGTTTCCACTTTAAGTGTCAGTATTTCAGTGCTTGTCACTTTCCCCTTATATCCGCTGACGCTTTTGTTTTTGAAAGTTTTTACCAGTTAATTAATTTATCATTAATGACAATCGGGGAGGAAGGTATTTTGAAATTTCTATTTGCATGCTGAAATTCTTGTTCATTAACATTTTCTAATTCAAAAACTTACTTTCTTATTTTGTGCTTCATTATCTTCTATTTATCTTTTAATGGCAGTTGATTTCTTTTTTTTGAATGATTGCCATGAAAATATTGAATATTAGTCTTGTTCATCGATGAAGTCTACCATTAGAGCATCAAATTTGTTTACCGTGGGTACTGCAAAAGGAGGCAGTGCCTTTAGATTGCTAATAGGCCTATCTGCAATCACAGTTTCTTCTATGTTCTTGCGATATCTAGTAAGTAAATCCGTCAATACAGCGAGTTTTAAACTATGAATTTTTAATAACTGAATTGTTTCTTCTGTCATTTCTTCTCAATTGATTTTGTGTATATATTCAGAAGTGAGCCTAATTTTGTCTCTAATTGTCTTCGTTCCAATTCCAGCGGCTGTGTTTGTCATGGTCCTGTCCGTGGTGGGGCGAGGACTAATGTCTCGAGATTGTCGTCGGCTCCAGAAAATTTTGGCTATGATTAGCTGACTTGGCGATGTAAATAATGCGATAAATCTATCTGGTTAGCAAGTTTATCTTACTGAATATTTCTATTTTGTTATTATATATTTGGTGGTATAAGATGTGATTATTGTTCAGACTTAGTTTTAGCAGCTCTATGGTGAAAAGTAATTAAGAAAAAATGAATGTATTATCACGTTGACTTTTTTCACCGTAATAAGTCGTATAATTTTGCAAAGATTAGCAATAATTTTTTGAAATATGAAGGAAAAGCAGAATAGTGTACTTATATCTTAACACCATATAAAATACAAATAGATAAAAACTACAATTGCATTTTATACGCTACTAAATCACATCATTAAGGATATTTAATTTTTCGATATGATCGACGGGATGATACATAAGTAACAAAGAAGGGTGGATTGCAATTATCCCATTTCCTTTGGATTTCTGTATTTTAATAAAGATAACATAAATATAGGAATAAAATGACAGAATAACATTAATTTTACCAAATAAATTGCTTTTGACAGTTTATCATGGTTTAATTGTAAATTAATATCTCAAGCTTTTTTTTTTTTTTTTTTTTTTTTTTTCAAACCAAAATTAAAATTTCTCAATTCAAATTCAAAATTGCTTAAAAAATTTTTGCACCCATGAATTGTTTTATTAAACTTTGAATGTAATATAAATTTCAATAAAAAAAAACTGCAATTAAATGATTTTTTTTACTTAGCATGTACATTGCCTTTTTTTAAAAAAAAAAATTAAAAATTCCAAATAAGATAAATTACCAACTGTAAATGTTAAACATTTGCAGTTCATTTTAAGAAAACAACTCATTTATTTGAAAAAAAAAAGTTTTTTAATTTTTAAAAATGAGAAAACTTATATATAATTTATAAATTTCCTCAATTATGTATAAAAGATTTAAAGACACTCAGTATCACATTTACTTCTGATTTCAGTGTTTTAATAAAGATATGATAAACGTTAATCGGAATAAAATAGCATACTTTTCTCAGATATATACAAAAGATTTTAAAAGAAACTTAGTAATTTATACAAGAAAAATGTCCTAAGTTTTAGAAAGGTAAGTTAAAGGAAATGTGCAAAAATATTCAATAAGATAAACTTGGAAACAAGATTAATTTATTGCATTATTTCTTCGCCAAATCACAGAATCATAGCCAAAATCCTCTGGAGAGACGATCGGGGCTTTATCTCGAGACACTAGTGGCCGGGAATGCATTCCCTGGCGCCTATGTTAGCCGACACAGGCAGTCCTGTGGCATGGCACTGATGATGGACGCCCGTGTTTCTTTCAACCGACCCACCTTCCGGAGGCTATTCAAAGGCAGCAGTTTCGAAAGTCGAGAAAACTATCTTGTATTTCGAGCGCTAGTTCCTGTCAGCTGAACGCGTCCAACTCTGATGTTTTCAGTCCCCCCCCACAAGGGTCAGCTGTTGATATACCAGCGTTTCCCCAACATCTGGAACTCCAGAAACTACCAGATCCATCTTCTGAGGTCACTCTTTGACTCATATTTCCGGCCACTCCACCGATTCGAATCAGAAAGAGTGAAGAGGCAATAAATTCTTTGAATGCACCTGGCCCACTCACCAGGAAATTCCAATTTACTTTGGAGAATTACATTTGTTATGAAGGACTTAATGGTCCTTCACGAATCCTGTTTACAGTTACCACATCATCCTCCAATCACAACTAATTGACTGTCTTTGGTACTACATAGTTCCTGGGATTCAAACAGAAATCAATTTCTTTCACAGTTGTAAAGGGTGTTAAATTCCACTGGAAGTCTAAAATAACTTTCGGAGTTTGTGTGCAAGCAATACCGATAATGTTATAACGTCATTTTTATTGTTCGGTATCAGTAAAGTTGTGTTAAATAAAAACAATTGACTAACATAGAAATTAATAGGTTGTTTTTGTTTACTAATAAATGACTCAGACGTGTAATTACTATGAAATTATACTGTTAGTGAAAGTCTTTACTTCTTAATGCGTCTAAAGAGGGCGCTATAATTTTAGAAAATAAAAAGAAGTTGCCCACCCATCAAAATTATTTGAAATTACTGAAAAAATCTGTAGTGTTATTGTGTCCTTTCTAAATTATACTGAAAAATTTAGTGCTAATCTAAAATTTATTATTTGAAAGAGGTGCATAAAAAGTTTCATCAAAGTCCTTTCTGAATAAATCTAATGATAGTTAGTCTCATAGGAGTAACATTTTGAAAATTCAAATATTATATCTGATTTTTGCAGTAAAATAATTTCTATTAAAATAATCCATGTTTTTTAGTAGACGGCTGCAAAGATTTAAATTCAGTAAAATAACGCTTGAATTAGATTTTTCGCATTTTTTAAGAGGTTCCCAGAGCATTTTTAAGAGATTCCAAATTTACACTTAGAAATAAAAATAAAAACTTAATTAATTACTTACAATAAGTGCTGAAAAGATGCATTATAACTGTGAAGTATCAACTCCAGTAAAGAAAAAAAGAAAAGGGGAAAAAAAAAAAAAAAAAAAAAAAAGAGAATTGTGACAAATATTTTATAAATTTTTATCAATCTACAAAAATATTGAAAATTTCTGCAATAACAAGGTTATTTTCCTCAAATAATAATTGAGTAATTATGATATGAAGATTGTTCATCCTTATATTTCAAAACAGATATAAATTGAAGTCATTCAATATTTCGAATACACCATCCTAATTCTTGGTTTTCTTTTTATATTACAGTACAGTTTTTACTACATCATTAGTTCACTGTCCCAGTGGGCATTTACTACCTTCAGCATTCTTTTCATTGCCACATTTTACAGAGACTTTCAAGAAATGAAGCTAATTATTAAGGTGAAACCAAAGCAAATTACTGATATTAACTTGGACAGCATCCAAACAAGACAACACCAAATTGGTAGCGATGAATTAGTAACAAAGATGTAATTGTATATTATGTGACAAACATAAAAGTTACGGCTTTTGGAGAAAGAACCGAATTTTAAATTGCGTAACTCGAATTTTAAATTCAGAAAACTGAATTATGTCAAGGTAATAAAGAACAATAATAATAGATAATCAGAATATATATATATATGTGTGTGTGTATTTATACAGTAAATTTCTTGTGTGTTGTATATATAATTGGAAATTAATTTATATATATTTATATATAGTTCAAAATATTTTCATTTGTAAATCCTTTTCTTATTCATATCAGATATTTTGAATCAATATAACTTTATACACTATTCTACATTCTGTGCATTCATTATATTACTCATGTGGATTCTTGTTTTTATGTTATTTTGTAAACATGTATGTATCTTAAAATGTAAAATTCCATAAAAACTAATTAATATTTCTTTATACATCATTTTGTTTGATTCTGAATGGAATTATTTCTGATAAACTAGTGTGTATAAACATACATTTGAAGAACAATTTCGGCTTTTTACAAGTTATGCCCATTTTATACATTCACTTTTATTAATCCAATTTAAAAATATTCACAATCTCTTCATTACTGTGGAAAAATTGATTTTATATGTACTTTGAAAGTGAGAAAAATAGTGATAAAAAATTTTGTAAATATATATTAAAGAATAAAACATCTACATATAACAGATTAGAGTTGTTTTACAATTTTTTTTTTTATTTTTGTTAAGAAGACAATGAAATATTTCTTTTGTAAATTTGAGGGAAATATTTCCTAGCACAAGTTTACTTTTCTTTTATAATAATATGATATTTAAATAAGGTGATTTCAAAATTTTATGTTTTACTTGGGTTTCTATTTAAATTAAAAACACATTTCACAGGTCTTGTATATTTTTTAACCTTGTAGGTATATTATTAACAATCGCCACTGAAGACGCAAACTATTGAAGCTCAATCGAAGCAACTAAAAAATAATGAACAAATATGAATCAACTTTCATTCCTCTTTAAAGTAAAGGAAATGCTGCAAGTAGATTTCAAAATGGAAGCAAGTATAAATAAGGCGATCTTATCTTTCAGTTGCAATAAAAATATATACATAAAATAAAATATTTTTCAACTGAAGTTTGTTAGACTGACAATCTTTGAAGAGGAAAAATAGTGCTTATATTATAGGAAAACTTGCACTAAAATTAAAGTGAAGGCAATCGTAATCGAATGAATGTAAAATTTATTTTCACTTACCCATTGTGCTCCTATTAGAATATTATAATTAGGTCATTTCAATCTAAAATATCCTATTATAATTAGAATATTTTAGATTGAAATGACACAAGATATACAAATGGTTGAGTCTCGTTTCGACATCGTCTTTCCTATCATTCTATAAGTGATCATGGAGGAGATAATTGAAAACATCTACTGCATATTCATTTCCCAAGAGGAATTCCATTACATAGATTAAGTTTCAAAATAAACTTTCATATTTATAAGGTTATTTCTTTTTTTTAATTTTAAAATTTTTTCATTAATTATTATTAAGCCAATAGAGAAGTTATAGTTCGAATTCCTGTTACTATTGCACATCATGTCAAAAAATGTCTTATGATTTTTATCGGATTATATATTCCAGATTCACAAAAATTAATTACGAAGTAGACTATTCTAAGTGGCAATTCTTATGACTGGTCAGTAAAGGGATTGATCTTCGAATTATCAATTGATATTGTGTTGACTTTTAACTTGTTATATTTCAAGTATTGCTCATCATCTATTTTAGAAATTTACTCATGAGAATTGTTATACCTTATATGTTGATCGACTAGCAAAAGAACATCAATAACAGCTGTTTTATTTTGTAACATTTTCAATTATAGATTTTATAGTTTTTTAAAAAACACAAGCATTTTTGTAAAACTTTTTCACGTGATTTCATTGCATTTATGGCATGCCAATCATAAATGCCTATTATCTTCTCTTATCTTCAAGTTTTTCTAACTTGCTTCATAATTTTCTAACATGTTTCGTAATTTGCTTTTAGAACAATGAATTTAATTTAAGATACGTTTTTTAAAGCTTAATATAAATCTATAGTTAAGTTTTTATTACGTAAATTAAAAATATTCAATCACTCTATACATTTCTAAAACTTTAAAATTTGTTATATTTCAGAAGAGATTGGTACTAAAACAGAAAAAAATGTAAATTTCACTAAAAAATAGTTAGTAGTATACATAAAATCAGGCAATTTTTTAGCACACAAAGTTCACTTCTTTTATGAGTTAATTTAAGAAAAAATAAGTCTTGCTCCTTTAAGGAGAAAAAAAGTCTTTTTATGTAAATCAATAACTCAATTTAAAAGCTGATCAAAAACTAGAGAAAAGTATGTATTAATATATTTTATATCACACATATACTTAATGCATTTGAACATGAACAAGCGTAATTAGTACCCTTGAAATAGAATTTAATGATCCTGGTTAATAACTGTTCAAAACACCAAAGAGAAATACAAGAAGATATAACGAAAATGCATTATTTTAGATATTAACTTGGTTGGCTCGGATGCACATTTTTAGATATTAACTTGGTTGAAGAACTGCTGTATTTAAAAACTTCAGTTTTCAAACTCTATAAACATTTTAAAATCAGTGGATTGAAATATTTCAACAATTATCTTCCTAAATATGCAGATGGCATTTTCAGAATTCATAGGATTATTTACGTAATTTCACAAGAATAAAAAAATCTATAGATGATTAATTTATACATTGATGAACAAGAAACTGAACATCAGGGGAAAAAATGAGAAGTCTTTATGACTTGATTATAACTACTTTATCTCAATGAAAATTGTTTTTACATACCTTTAGAAAATTGTCGATTCAAACAGTTTTAAATATGGAGTAGTAAACAAATGTATTACTTTGGTTCTTCGTTTCCTGTAAAATACGCATTCATTTTTCTTCTTTTATACATAGTATTCCTTAATACTTTTTAAAACAGTACTTTTCAAAAGTAAAGAACTTAAAATTTGCATAATTAATATCTAAGAATTAACTTGTCATTTAAAAGTCCGCTCATTTTTGAAGCAGTTTTGGAAAATCGAATTTATTATAATGACTTTAACTATTGGTTAACCCTTTTGAAATTTAATCAGCATTTTTCATTATTTGTTATCAGAATCTGGAGACTATCCAAAAATTTTCTCATACAAATGGGTTTGATTTCAATCAATTTGCTTATGAAAATTTCTTATATATAAATTATTTTATCATTTTTCACAACAATAACACATATCTGTATTAATACAACAAACATGTAAATCTGAATAATGAAGATAATTAACAGGCATATTTTGCTGCTTTTAAATGTATTTTAAAACGTATATAATTGCTGAAATATATCTTGCCTTTATTTAATTTTTTTGTCAAGGCAAATGCAAACAGTGTTAATTTTCTTAACGCGCAATATGAAAATAACATTTTATAAAACTATATACTTAGTGCTGCCATCTATCAAAAATTGACATTTACTGTTATTATTTAACATTGATTAATAGAATAAATTAATATTTCGGTAACAGGATTTACTATATTTATCTATTTATAGTAAGCCGCACCAAATATAAACTATGGTTGAAATTTAGCATGTGTATAACATTAAAAAAGCATTTCATTTTTCTCAAGAAAAAATACAATTGAGCGTTTGCAATTAAGTGGGGAGATAATTTTCAGAATAAATCGTAATGACATTATAAGAAAAATATTTTATAAGATTCTGGTTTCATTATTAAAACTTTAATCATTTCTGAGGTGGAATAAAATTCTTTTTTTCACTAGAAATTTAATAGAAGACGTGCGTTTTTATGAACATTGAATATATTTCTTAAAGTAGAAAAATACAGGGTGAGCCAAAAGTTCGTTACAATTTTAAAAATTCATAAAAAAAGAAGAAAGTAAGATAAAGAAGTGCGGTTTGCAAGAAAAGGCTCACAAGGCAGTCGGATTTTTTTTTTTTTTCAGCAAAAAAAAAGTTTTAATTAAAAAAGTCGCCTATAGATGGCGCTGACTGTCCGAAACACAATGAAAAGGACAACAGTACGCTCCATTCATTTATTCTGATAATAACAGTTGTTCAATATGACCTCCAGTACATTGTACGACATAACTAAGGAGACTCGCAACGCTCGTTACAGCTGAATGCAATATGTCGGAATGAATTGCAGAAACCTCACGACAGATGGAATCTGAGTTCGGCCAATGTTGAAGGAGATGAACGGTACACAAGTGATTTCAAATAGCCCCACAACCAGAAGTCGACCGGAGTGAGGTCGGGTGATCGTGAAGGCCATGCGATCTTGCAACCTCGAATGATCAGTGTCTCTTCACCAAAGGTACTCAAAAGGAATCATTTTACTGGATTGGCATAATGTGGTGGTGCGCCATCCTGCATAAAGTTTATTACAGATAACACACCTCTTTGATTTAATGCAGGCACGGCTTTGTCACGCAAAAGAGTGAGGTAACGCTTAGCGGTTACTGTGCACGTTTTCCAGCCCAATCTGGGACACGGTTCTTCAAAGAAGAAAGCTCCGACAATGAAAGATGAGGTGAAGCCACACCAGACTGTCAACTGGCTGGATGCAGAGATTTCGTCGTGTATTCACGAGGATTAGATGTTGCTCATATATGAGTGTTATGGGTGTTGACATCCCCGTGTAGTGTGAAGTACGCCTCATCCGTCCAGAAAACGTAGAACAACCACTGAGGGTCGTTTTCGATTCTTGCCATAGCCCACTCGGCAAATGATTCCCGCATAGCTGTGTCTCCCGGTTGTAACTCCTGCAGTGACTGCAGTTAGTAGGGTTAGAGATGCAACATCCCGTGGAGGATACGTCAAATCGATGATTGAGGCACATCCAATATTCTTCCAGCTTCGCGAGAACTGCTACTCTCAATGGACGATTCCGCCGCTAAATTATTCATTGTGGTTTCCACCGCAGTAATGCGGCTCTCCGCCAACGAGGGTCTTCCACTGCGTGGCCGATCCTCCAAAGAGCCAGTTTCCTCGAACCTCTTGACAAGCTTGACTATTCCAGGACGCGATATGGGGCCTTTCTCGTCTTCAGTCCTTTCGTCGTGCGAAATTTTCGCAACGCAATAGTTGCTGACTCTCCGTTCAAATAGAAAAACTTCACCAACAACGCTCGATCGGGTAATGATAACATTCTGAAAGCGAAAGAGAAATTCTCGCGTATCCGGCCTTTTATCGCAAGATTAATTTGCATAATTCTGCTGAATCTCTCGATGTCAGCGCCATCTATAGGTGACTTTTTTTAAATAAAACTTTTTTTGCTGTTAAAAAAAATCCGACTACCTTGTGAGCCCTTTCTTGCAAACCGCACTTCTTTATCTCACTCTCTCCTTTTTTTATGAATTTTTAAAATTGTAACGAACTTTTGGCTCACCCTGTATTTTATAATATATATTGATATATCTAAATCTATTATATTATATTGATATATCTATTTTTGTACCAAAGTACTTTTTTCATTAATAAAATGCTAGTAGAAAAAATTAATTAAAATGCCTAATAAGAGAAATGTATGCAAAATAAAATTCATTTTTAAAAAAACAACAATTTCATTTTATTGATGATAAATCAAACAAAGTAATCCAAAAATTGACTAAGAAATGCAATGCTTTAGAAGGCCAATTTCATCAATCATGCACCTTTAAGCCCATAATCACTTTTTGCAATAATACCCGAAAACACTTGCTCTTAAAGTTGTTCACAATACGAGAAATTAGAGTGGGTGAAAGAAATAATCCATTTAAGATTTATCTAATATTGGAACAGAACAATTCTCCGATCTCTAAACTAATTTTCATAAATGATCGAAGTCATCCAACTTTTAATGGTAGCAGTATAAAACAATTAAGTCATAACATTTATTGATCGCATAAAATTGAGCGCGGCTTTGAAAGCGATACATGCTAGAACCTGTAACATTTATCGCCTTCAAAGCTATAATCTTCTGGCAAGATGTTAACAGCAAATTCTTCTTCACCGCGTTCTTTTAGGTCCAAAAGTAATAATTTCAGTGCTCCTAAAGCATATTCACAGCTCCACTTTCAACAGCAATCAACTTACTTCAATCAGAAGCATTCTACATAGCCTACACTGGATAACTGATCAAATGTCAGACTTGATGGACAATAAAAATTCCTCCAAGAGAATCGAAGAACGCCAAACTTCCTGATCCAGTTTTTACTCAAAAAAATGTATGACATCAAACACAATGATGTCAAAATTGTTTTGAAAATTTATATTTTTTACAATGTCACGTTTAAGAAGACAAGATTTTGAATAAAAATGTCCTTTACTTTTAAAAATTAGCAATGCAATGACTGATATACCTTAAAATTTCTAATCGTCATGAAAAAAATATTTCAATATGATTTAATACAGTTTTTTAAGTGTGTATTATACCTTCATATTATCACCAAAAAAAAAATATTTTCTGAGCATTTTTTACTTTTACAGGGGAAGATTCTTTCAAATAATCATTTCGATTTTTGTAAAAATGACATGATAAAACAAAATACGTTAAATATGCATTGTAACTTAATTCTTGAAATGGCATATTGTTATTCACATAATTGATCATATTTTTTCATAAAATAGTATTTCTTGTAGTGGTTTTTTAGCTATGCATTATTTTTATAACAATTTGAAATTTATTTCATAAGTAGAATGATAACGAAACCTTCCAATGAATTCTTTTATTTTTTAAAATCGTTGAATGAGATCAATAGATAACAAAAAAATATTTATTTACTCTATTTTCAATCTTGAATCGGGCATCCGTTTTTATACGGATTTTGTCACATAAAAAACGGGAAAAAACAATTTTAGAGATTGATTTCGCGATTCTAATTTCATAAATTACTATTGAAACGAAAGGAAACATTCGGCAACATGCTAGTAACAATAAAAAAAATAGATTTATAAAAATGTTTTTAGAATACTTTTTCAATGTGTAAAATTTGCACGGTAACTCCTATTCTTTCTAACAGGTTTTTATGTTGCTTTACGAATTAATTTTACATTTCATTAAATCTTAATAGCAGAAATTTTATCCACTTCTATTAGTACCAAAAAAGCAAAAAAAAATTTTACTGTTCTGCTGAGAGAATTGAAAGTATGGATTTTGATTAAATTGAAATTTAGTGCTTAATTAAATTGAAATTTTTATAGTTAAAATCTAAGGATTTTAACTTAAATGTTGCTTCAATATTAGTATCGTGCAAATAAATGTCTCATTTCACTAGTGATATATTTTTTTAAACCACGAGACTTACACATGCGAAATAATTTTGAAATCAGATTTTGATTCTTTGAACTTTTCTCAATAAAATTAAAAATCACTTATTAACAAAACAATTTGAATATATTTAAAAGTAAACAAAAAAACCATGAAAAAGTTTTTGATATTAACGGAATATATACGATTTCACAGAATGCTTAAAATGCTTAAAAATTATTGAATAAAAAAAATGCTGTCAGAAATATCTATTAATGAACTTACGTCATGCCTTGTTCTTTGACCTTGAAGTCGCACTTTTCAATTGTTTTTGAACATTGAGTATAAAAATAGCGCTTCAGTTTTGGAATGGGATTTTTAATGATCTGTTAAACATTCCTTAGATAATTCTATTCCATTCATTCGTAAATAATTCCAGTCGGTTTATAATTCATTTTTACATCAGAAATAGAGAAAATAGTTAAATTTCAGAAAAAAAGGCATTTTGACTTTTATAAAAAAAGTAAAAAATGAAGCCGAACTATTGCCCTAGTTAGCTTATTTTTGAAATGTTTAAAATATATAAAATTATAATGTTTACTGGATTAGCTACTCATCTAAAAAAGATTGATATAAGGAAAATTGGAATGAAATATCTAAATGAAAATATTTATCAATAAAGTAAATATCCTTTTTAAATAATTAACCTTGAGTACCATGACAGTGTTACCCATTTCATGATTAAAAATACTTATTTTGTTTACGCGATTTATATTTTCATACTTTAAAATGTCTTATGAAAGGTCATTTTCATTTTGAATCCCAAGTGTGATGACAATAACAGTAATAATAAACTTCATTTAAAATTGCTCATCAAATTGAAAAAAATACTGCAAAATGTGTACTTCAACAGAAAGAATAAGGGTTAATGAGGGTGAACCATTCTAAGAAGGTTGTGAAAGTTTTCACAGTATTTTTTAAATACTTACTTGAGGATCACTAAGACAGCGGTACCACTTGGAAGGTAGTGAGGAGAATATCAACACAATATGAAAACGCCGAACATTTTTCAACAGGTCAGCCTGACAGTTGACCATTTATAATGCTGAAGGAACAATTTCTTCAAATTTTTCAAGTAAAAAGCAAGAAATAAGAATCGATTATCACATTTTTATGAAGAACTTTTTTTAAAAAAAAAATTAATTTCATTAGATCTATTTTCTATACAGAATACCGAAACAAACAAAAAATCCTAAGAAATCTTTTCTAAATAAATTTTTAATTTGATGTGGAAAAAATAAGTTCTAACACATAGAAGTGTCGCCACTAGAAAACATTCTAATCAAATGAGGAGCTGACGGGAAATGAGCTAAATCAATGCAATAAAAGCAGACCTTGCATAGTTACTTTCCCTACAAAACACATTGAAATAAGAAAAAACTGAAAGAGTTTTCAAAAAGGGAACACTGCGAAAAAGATTTAGTTCAAATGATGTCTCTATAGTAAAGATAAAAGTGACAAAATAAATTCGATTAATAGCTTCTTGAAAATGAAAAGCCTATAATCACAAAATTTCGAAATGAATATTTGCCAAAAACTGACATCCTTTTATAAGTTTCATTTCAATTTGATCAGGTTTCCTTCATTCATCTTTCGATAAAAAGAAGGAACATTTTATTTATACATAGGATGCCAACTAATGTCCTTTGTCACCCTCTTAATTTCGGAAAGGCTGCTGTTATTTTTATAAACGTGGTATCTAAGTACAGTAAAAAAGATATGCGTTACCAAATAAGATAACTCATAACGGCACTTGGAAGAAAATATCGGAATTAGCTTTCGTATCAAAAATGGTACAAGATAGGAGAAAAAAAAGAGAATTACAATGTTGTAGAGCTTTATCGATATAGTACGAAAACACAACTCATTGACATGGATGTGAAAAACAGAACAATCAAACGTACATTTATATTTTCGTGATTTCCAACACTGTGACATCACGAAATGTGAACAGAAGGAGAAAATATTAACTTTCGGGCTAAACACGACATCCCAATGTAGAACATTGGTATCTCTTGGAATTCCTAGTCCAAAGGACTCTGGTTCAAACCCAGAGATTTGCATCCTTGTACTAATCTCAACATCAACTCAACACAGACTGCACTTAATGTTCGAAATTGTTGCAATATGCACATTAGTGCCTTGAGACCATTAACCTGCACAGACCTGTTCCCTTGAGACCATTAGTATAAAAGAGACATCTTGTTGGATTTCAACTGTATTGAAGGTCGTGGCTTATGGAACGATTTTCCGAAGGTGAGTATTGTGAGATAGTTTTGCTGCACAGTGAATGTTAAAGAAAGCACGATCAGCAGCAATGTCGTACTGGGAACGTTTTCCTGTGAGCTCGTATCCTTCTTAACCAACCATGCTATCTGTTATAAAACGCTTAAGGGAGAATGTCTGCGTGAAGCAAACCAGCATAGGTAGGACGAGAAATTCAATTAGATGAGGTTCTAGCACAAGCACTCGTATACCCGAAATGCAGTGCAAGACAAATCAGTGAATACTGTGGCTTCACAAAAAGTCAGGTTTGAAAAATCCTACAAGAATCAGGCACTTATCTTTACTGATCAACGCCTCAGCAGGTTTTATTGGATGGGGTTATCCAGTGACGCTGCTCATTGTGCAGTTACGTTATGAATCAGATACAGGTCCAGCCAATATTCTTGGAAGATGTAGTGCGGATGAAAGAGTATTGCTTTTCACAAAATAGTATGTTGATTGGGTAATATATCCAGTACTTGGCACTGGAAAATTCTAGTTGTTTTATCGATTTTCAACATCAAGTGCGGTTTGATATTAACGTTTGGTGTGCAATTTACAGTAACAAGTTGATTGGTCCAACATATTTACGATGGTACCTTAACAGGTGCATGATATTTGGAACTGCTGCAGAATGTGATGCTTCATTTACTGTGCAATGTGAAGCTCAAACGATTATCCAAATGGGCATTGAAGCAGAAGGTGCGAAGTTTGAATTTCTTAAATAAAAGTATACTGTTAGAAGTAATTGTTTTCTTCTTTCTTTAATCATTTGTCACACACACCTTCGCAAAGTTCGGAATCGCGAAAACAAAAATGCCCGTTTTAACCGTCATTGACACAGATGTTTCTTCACATCTGTGTCAATGACGTGTCTTTTTGTACTAAACCAATGACACTCTCTACAACTTTATAATTCTCTTTTTCTCTCCATCTCGTAACATTTTGAGGTTACGAAAGCTAAATCAGCAGTTTTCCATCACAGGTATCCCTGTGATTGGTCTCATTCAGTATCTCATATCCGCTTTGCTATACTTAGAAATCATGTTTATAAAAATAACAGCAACTGTTTCAAAAGTAAGAGAGTTACGAAGGATTAAGTCAGTCTCCTATATATTCATCAATAAACAGAGAATCAAATGCAAACAGTAACACTAAACTCTGTTAGGGATAAACTTTTTCAAATATACTTATTTGTGTCTCACAGCATTTGAGGAAACCGATATTGATTTTAGCATATAACAAGCAGTTATATTGGCTGTAATGTAACAGATAATATTCTAGCATAATAATGACAGACAAATGAGGGGAAAATTTTTGATGATGTCAAGTCAAAAATCTTAAAAAGACACAATATAATATCAGTGGGAAAATGATAGATGGGGAACAAAATTGTCAAAATGAATTGAGCAAGTTTTATATACTTTTTTAAAAAATTTAATATTTTTAAAAATTTAATATAAATTTAAAATGTAGTTTTAATCTAGGAACTACACTTATCAAAACTAGAACCACGCAACAACCATAAATCCTTCAGAAACAAAACAACGAAAGAAAAGCACAACTGAAATGAAACTGAATTGAAATCACTGGATTCAGATGTATGCGACTATAGAATAACATATGTATTGAAAATTATTTTCGATAATTAATGATACTTTAAATTAGTTTTCACATTTTTAATCAAAAATCAAACATTTATTATACAAAAAAGAGAAAAAACATTCTTTTCTTAACTCTAAGAATCTAAATGAAAATATCAACTTGCTGATGAATAGATGCAAAATTATTTGTAAACCTGTAAAATAATATTTCAAATTGTTAAAAAGAACAAAAAATAGATATCCGAAAAGCAAATGCTTCAGAAAATTATATATTTAATCCTACAAGAAAAACTGGATAAAAATCCAGTTTCTGTGAAAGATTTGTTTTCAGAACAATACTCTATTAGAAAAAGTGAGGATCTTATTATAGGTTTCAAATTGTTTTTGTAACAAGACGAAGTAAAAACACTTTAGAGTTAAATTTTGCAGAGAAAAGAAAGAAATACACTCAAAGAAATTAATGATGTATTAAATTCACATTTAAAAAATCCTTAATGCTTAAACACAAACACACACTGTTACAAGAAGCTATATATATATATATATATATATATATATATATATATATATATATATATATATATATTATAAGCTAAAAAACTCGATAAAACCTATAAATGATAGTTTTTAAAAGAATATTACTTTTAAAAGAATATTACAAATGTTTCCTTCAAATGTTAAACGAAATTCACATCTTTAAATTGTTCTTAGCTTGTTAGTCACTCAACGGTCATTTATTGCCCACGAGGTTTAATTAGACCAAGACCTACGGTTTAAATGGATATCTAACCACTAAAAATATCCATGTCCAATGTGAGATTTGAATGTGCGAACTGATGAACCGAGGAAAAGAACGGAAATTGTTTGCTTCTAATTCAGTTCTCATGGACACAGTAAAGTTATTCTACGTATTTCTTAAAAGCGTATATCAATTAATTGTAACGATATTTTTATACAAAAGAGGGAAACAACTTTATAGAGATTTCTTTTATGATAAAAAAAAATGTCACTTATAGTATGACTACAGCGTTGCGCAGTCAGTGGCACTATAGCCCGATGAATCTCCAGTGCCTGTTTTCCTGTTCGAGGGCCGTGGTCACCACAGTTAGGTGGTCAGGTTATTGTGAAACCCCTCGTGTTTATTTCCCAAGAATGTTTGGTACTCAATTGATCGTCCCACGGAAAAAATTCAGTCGACTTTCGCCAGCCCGTGTCTTGGGAACACGAGGCGTTCCCTCTAAGCCATCGAGCTCTTAAGTGTCCTGCATTAAAAGAAAATGTACAATTTTGAAAATGCCATAGAGAAGGAAATTCTGAGCTAATTTAACTTATCTATAAACTTCAGTTTTCACAACTTTTAGTAAATTTTCAATAAAATTAATGTTTAAATGATTCTATTATAACACTTTAGAATACTTAAAAATAGAATTGACATTCTAAAAGAACCTATTGACTAAACACAATAAATTTTTTTTTTTTTTTTTTTTTTTTTTTTTTTTTGTATTGACTGCAAAATTTAAATTATAAAATTTCTAATTCACAAGTAAAAATAAATTTCAAATTTAAAAATATACATATTCTCATTGATTTTCTTTATACGAAATTATTTCAAAAATTTACCTAACTTTTGATTTCCCATTCAATTTATACAATTTTGAAAAAATTGAAATCTAATATCTAAAATTACAAACTGTGCTTTCCTCGTTTGCCTCTGATCATTTGTAGCGGTCGCTTTTTCCACACAAGATCTAATTAGACCGGGGAATTCAGTTTAATGTCAATTCTAAGCCATTACAAGCACTCCAACCCTTGGTGGGATTCGAACCCAGAACAAGGGAAGGAGGGTAACAGTTCAGCTGCCATCTCATCTATTTTTTTATTGCGCACCTGTAGCAAGAAATAAAGTTTTTTTTCCAATGGCAGATTTTAGACAGTTACAACTGCAACATAGTCTATTAATCTATTGTTCCCTGATACCCAAGGAACTGGCCAGAAACAGCGACCTCTTAGCCGCCAAGGCGTTGCCCCGGGTGCACCCCAGGGAATGTGCCACCATCGCACCCTCACACATGTCATAGGGACCCGTTTATATAGTAGGCATCATTCATACTTCCTTCACGCACACAAGGAAAGGATAAAGACAGGATAGAGAGAGAGAAAGTACATCCATGCCTGAACCGGGATTCGAATCCAGGACCTCCCTATCCGTAGTCAGGCACGCTGACCACTAGACAAGTTGGCCAGCGTATTGTGGATCTACATTACATTATTTTGCGACTTCCGGAACTTTAAAGTTGTTCTCGTAATTCCAAACTTTCGGAACTTTAAAGATGTTCTCCTTGTTTTGGAACTTTAAAGACGTTATAGTTGTATTGATTTCTAACAATGCGTTTCCGAGATACTCATTAATGCATTCTAAGCTCTCGTTTGGCCCGCAGCATAGTTTAGCAACGAATGAATAGTTTAGCAAAACGATAACTATTAGGATGTTAAAAATTGAAACAAATTATTACAGAGTAGCTCCCAGCTAACATGAAGGAAAAGAAAAACTGCATATGCTTTTCATTGGAAAATATTTAAAGCTTCGATATTTCAAAAATGTTCACACACACACGCACCACACACACACACACACACGCACCACACACACACACGCACCACACACACACACACACACGCACCACACACACACACACACGCACCACACACACACACACACACGCACCACACACACACACACACACACCACACACAAACACACACACACATCACACACACAAACACACATCACACACACACATCACACACACAAACACACACACAAACACACACACACATCACACACACAAACACACACACACACATCACACACAAACACACACACACACATCACACACAAACACACACACACAGCTGCTGCTGCTTATGTAAACATTAACGTTTGGATTACAAGGAGCATTTAAGAAAATTGGCTGAGAAATTTAGATCGTTGTACTATATCGAAAAAATTGTTACGTCCTTTAAATAGTGAATAACTGTACAGGTCATATTGAAGTACTCGACCTCAAACGATTCATGTCGAGTTTCTCCCGCATGTCCATGGATCATTGCTGAATCAACAGCTTCAAGTGCAAATATCGAAGGGTACTTTTGCAAAGAAGGATTATAGGCCTGGGATTGGAGTGGGCTTATGAAATTTACCTTCTAGGAGCAATGCATTTACTTATAAAAACATTAAAACAGAGACAATATCAAGTCATGCAGGTTTTCTTAAAAAAATCACTATAACTGGAGAAATCCAAGGTAATTTACCTGATAAATTGAGCAATGATGAATTATTAACTCCGACAAATAACCTCTTTGTTGCCGGGATTTTCTTTCGAAGATACTCTGGAGGTGGTTTTACATGTCATATAAACGGAAGAAATATCGGATGATGAAATTATTGAGAATATAATGAATAAGAACAAAAAAAAGCTTTCAGACTTTCAGATATGGAACAAGAAGAAAATAATATAGAACAAAGACAGTCTGCAAAATAAGCAGCAGAATGTCTAGCAGACTTATGGTACTTTTTTAAGGAAATAATAAAAATATTTTTTAAAATGTAGTTTTTAAACAGAAGAAGATAAATGATTTCTTTGACTCATTTTTTTAATTAATAAAATGAAAGTGAATATTGATTTTTAAATAAAAATCTTATTTTACACGTATTTCTATAATAGTGTATCTTAAACAATTCTTTTCTAAGAGTATTTTATTTATAAAGAGAAAGTAATTTGATACAAGAAAGTCAAATCTCATACATTATTTTTCTAATTTACGAGCTGATTTACTGCTCATTATGAATTCGTAAAAATGAGGGACTACTTTAGTTGATTTGTTGGTGTTAATCAATCCACGACCTCTTTTTTTCACACAAGAGTTTACTTAATCGTATTAAATAAGTGATATTGTGTTCAACGCAATTACATTGGAAGCATCTGTTACTCTCTAAATATATAAAAAAACTAGTAATTTATAGCACTCAATTTTAACCAAATTACATTGTCCTCGAAAAGTTAAGGAACAACATGTTTTACGAAGCTCACCATAAAAAAATGACACTATGAAATATATTTCATAGTCTATATAAATGATAAATGTGAACTTAAGTAAATTTATGAAAAATGTAAGTTATCACTTTTTTTGATAGAAAAGAACTATTAGTATATATGAGTGAGAGAAAAATATGCATACAACAAGTTTTCATAATTATGCGTCTAACTTTTGTTCATTTTCACCTTTTGTTAGCAGATTCACTGACAATAGTCAGAGGGGCCTTTAAGTGTTTGAGAGAAGCCATTTGTTTGATTCATTAAAGTAGTATGTGGTTGGATAGATGGAAATGGGGATGTCACTGGCCGATGCAGGTAGACGCTTTACTGTGTCTAGTAATGTGGTCCACCGTCTCTGGAATCAATATCAAACCAAGGTTTCTATGTCCACAAGTTTCTGAGTTCTAGGCCATCCACGAGCTATAAAACCTGCAGAAGATCGTTTTAAGGATCTTTTGTCACGAAGTAAAAGAAGGATTTCTTTGCCGCAACTTGTTGCAGACGACTCTGTAGCATCAGGGAGAAGAATATATGTCAGTATGGTAAGAAGGCATCTTCACCATGCAGGTCTCAGTTTTGTGTGTCCCGTTCACGGGATAACAGAGAAAGGTCCATTTCTCTTGGACAAGAAAACACACTTCTTGGTTAAGACAGCAATGGGTTTCTGTACTTTTTACAGACGACTCCAGATTCTCAAAGGACAACGAATCACGATGTGAGCTGATCTTGAGAGAACAAAGCACCTGATACCATCAATCGAACACTGTGAAACAACACAGTTACCACGGGGTGGAATGATTAGAAGCAGAAATTTTCTCGTTGTCGCACTGACTTGCATGTGTTCCAGGTAGAAAGTGTGACTGGTATGAGATCCTAGATCCGTATGTCTGCCCGTTTGCTGGTGCAGTTGGGAATAATTTCATTCTAAGGGATGATAACGCACAACCTCATCGAATTGAAGCCGTTGAGGAATATTTTAAAGATCTTAATTGGTGCAAATGGAAAAGCCTGCTCTATCTCCAGGCCTGAATCCAATAGAGCATCTGTGGGACTATCTTTTTGGATAAGTTGCTGCTGTAAATCATATGTAAACATCTGTGTTGCAATCAATGCATACCTGTTTTGTGCACATATCATCGAAATTTGGTGTTTCTACCTTCATTCATTTACAAATTAGATGTAAAAAGCCTATTATTCCTTAAATTTTGGAGGCCAGGGTTAATAAGGTACGAATAACTTTCATATACATTCGAGAATTATTTTCTATTTACGAATTTTACCTTAGAAAATTAGAATATTATTTGGTATACTTTGTATTCTCCGTCACGTTAATTCCTTATTTGTTAAATAAATTTAGTTACAGGTATTTATAAAATAATGTATTAAAATGATACATAATTTTACATAGCTAGAAGAATTATGTTCAACATATTAAAGAGGAAAACAATCTTTATGTTTTTAAAAATAAAATAAATAAATTTAAGATAATTAAAATCTTAATGCTGAATATATATATATATATATATATATATATAGAAAAACATCCATACATTACATTTAATAAAACGTAAATGTGTTCAATTTGTGAAACACCTCTATAAAATTAAACTGAAAATAAAATTGAAACTAAATTCAACATTCTAATTCATTTGTACAAACTAATATCAGTCCAATATTACATTCGACATTTTACGTGTGAATTTAGTAAAGACATTGAATTTCAGTACGTTTTTCCTGAGTTAAATAAAATGATATGAAAGTCTTCGGTAAAGTAAGTTTCCCATGACTCATAAAAAGAAATAAAACATAATTACCTAGGAATATTGATTGCAAAAGATACTCCAATATTTCAGCTACCTCTCAACAAATGAACCAACGAAATTGCAACATTTGTCATATAGGGAGTTAAGTTTTTGTAATTTAATATCTGAGAATCTGCCGTCTAGGAATGGAGCCAACATGTCACAGCTGTCTGTACATCTTCATTTGTGGGGAAGTAACAGGATTTTCTTCAGGTGCAAGAACAGATATAAGTCACTAAGAGCAAGATCGGCACTATGAGGAGGATGGTCAAACATATCTCAACTAAACTTTTCCAGCAGTTTTTTTTTTTTTGTGGAATTTGCTGCATGAGGGCAAATGTTTTCCTGGAGTAACCAAACACTAGTACTGAGTACCACAGCACGCCTCTTGTTCTGAAAGACTCGTATCAAGAGTTTCACAGTAATGTTCACTGTTGCACCTTGTAGGAGCAGTCCTCGATGCACTAGAACGACTTCAAATGAAGCTATCTGAAAATCAGGATTTCAACATATGATAGCCACGGCCCCGTTACCTACTCTACAAGTACCTTTGCGTTTCGGTTATTTTGCAAGCCATTTTTTGGAGCTGTGGAAAACTTACTTTCTGGATCACTCTCGTACACACACATATATATATAACATACACATGTATATAAATAATTCAATATTAATTCATATATAATCTTCCAAGTTTAAATTCTGTTTTAATATCAGATTATTATGTATGTTTGTATATTTATAAAGTTTTCGAGTAAATACATTTAGTATTTAACATTAGTTTTCAAAAAATAAACTTCTTAGAGCGAAGTAATATTTAATGCCCATAAATCTTTAGTAGGAACTATTGTACAGATTTTCTGTTTCATCTCAAACAAAATTCTTATAAATATCTAAAAATATCTAATTATCAAAATCATTTTTATAAAATGTTCGTATTTGCTTAAAAAATTATGAATAAAAAAGTACTTGAATTTGTGCTGACATTTTTTTTTCACTTCAAGGAATTTGCTTAAAATGTATGGCTGTACTAAAAAATTCTGTTTGAAAATAATAATAAAGTGAGAGTTGTAATTTTTTTTGTCATGTGCCAGCTAGGCTGACAATGTGGGATGCGCTGCTCCATTTTTTCATACTGAGCCATATTTGGTGTGGAGTCCGACTGCTTCAGTACACACATGCCATTGGAACCCGTTTATAGGGGAGGCAATCATTCACACCTCATTCATACACAGAAAGAACAAAAACAGGATAGATAGAGAGGGAAAGTACATCCATGCCCGAACTGGCATTCGAACCCAGGACCCGCAGTCATCCACTCTGACCCCTAGACAGTCGGCGAGAGTTGTAATGAAATATGGAATTGAGTTTAGAAAATTCAGATAAATTATATTCACAGTAAGAGACTATATATATATATATATATATATATAATAACATACTATATTTTATTATTAATATTGAATCTTTGCCTTTATTTCATTAACTAAAGAGGATTGGAGACTTCGACAATAGTGAATAATTATTTTAAATATAAAAAAATATGAAGGAGGTGTAGCACTGCTACAAAATACAGAAACCATTTCCTTATCTCAAAAATTATGCACGATATCGAATGAGGAGCATATGTAGAGATGGCCGAGAATTTCGTGTTCAGAGTTCTCATCCTTTGATTTATTCCTTTTTATGGGAACAGAAATTGTTGTCCTAGAAAGAGAAATTTGATTGCAATTCTTTACTTTTTATTCCAATGAAGACCATCTTATCTGTTCCCTTTATTCCACTTGATGTTCTTAGATATTTTTTTTGGCCACATATTTATTATTAATTATATAATGGTGAGATGAATAGGTATTTTGCTTATAATTGATTTTCATTTAATAAAACTTACTTGAAAAGAAAGCTACATCCCTAAATGGAAAGATTATTACTTAAAACCTTGTTTTTATTTGAATAACAATATTTTAATATTTTAAATCATTATCACTGACTACAAACAATGCAGTATTAAATTGTGACATCCGAAAATATTCAATGAATGTAAGACATTGTCAGAGTATGCATCGTAAAAATGTATGAATATGCAATATAGTAAAATCTCCTTATTCGCATTTCCTTCATTCGGATTTTCCCTATTCGCGGATTAAGAAAATGTGAAGCAATTCCTATATTCGTGGTTAAAAATTTCTTTATTCGTGGATCTAATAAGTACATACATAATAATAAAAGGATTACAATAGGTATCCAACCCAATATCCTTTGTAAATTCCGTCAAATAGACTAATAAAAAAATTAAAATAAATCTTATTACAATTTTGCCTAAAGTATGTTGTTAAATGACATGGCCGAGGACTTTGTCATAAGCCGCCTACGCTGCGATCGGTGTTTTTGAGAAAGTAAACAAACAGAATCAAAGAAACATCATTATTCAATGAATATAAAGTATATTTTTAAATGTTGCTGTTCCATTCTATGGTAAAAGCCAACTTGCGGGTTTTAATGTTTCATCTTTCAAATTCGTTACAAAAATTGTGATCGAGTAACACTTCTCTACCGCTCTTTCTATAATTTATAATGTCCACTAAAATAATAAGAAACGAGTTTCGACACGAAAAAAATCTGTATTACCCCTTAAAGTGAAAATAGAAATACTTGATCTTTTATGCCTTGGAGATACTTTTGCATCCATATCATGATTATTCAACGAATCACCTGTACGATCGATAAAAAAATCCGAAAGTAAAATAAGTTCGTTTGTAGCTTCAACTTCACTGTCAGCGAAAATTGTTCGTGATCCATCAATAGAAAAAATGGAAGTGGCGTTGCCATTATGGATCGAAGACCGCAAACAAAAAATGGTGCCCCTGAATGTTAAAATGGTTCTGGAGAAGGCAAAGCATCTTTACGCTCATTTTAAAGAACCTGATGGTAGTTGTAGAGGTGAATGTACAGATGGAGGATTTCAAGCATCGGAAGGACAAACAGCTGCACTGTTTTGGAAGAAAATGCCAAACAAAACAATCATTTCTAAAAGCGAAAAGTCTGCTCCTGGATTTAAGGCAGCAAAGGATAGAGTTACACTGCTGCTATGTTCTAATGCACTTGGAGATTGTGCCATTAAGCCATTGATGCTTTATAGATCGTTTAATATTCGGGCTTTAAAAATCAAAACAAGGACAACCCGCCAGTGTTTTGGCGTGCTAATAAGAAAGCGTGGGTTGCAAGCTCTATTTTTGTGACTGGTTCCGGAATTGTTTTGTTTCTGAAGTTGAAACTTATTTAAAAAACAGAATTTAGAGTTTAAAGCACTTCTAGTTTTGGACAATGCACCAGGTCATACTCGCGAACTTGAAATTATGCATCCAAATATAAAAGTGATATTTTTACCTCCCAACGCGACAGTTTTACTTCAGCCTATGGACCAAGGAATAATCCAGGCCTTTACGATCTATTACATTAGACGAACCTTCAAAATCATATTGGATAATATTGAATGTAATCCTAATATGAATGTTATGGAATACTGGAAGAAATTTGACGTAGCAAAATTCCTCGCAAACATAAAAGAATCATTGGAAGAACTGATGACACACGCATTGAATTCATGCTGGAAAAAACTATAGCCTGCTCTGACTGCGGAAAATGTCGAAGAATCTGTGCTAGTTCAAACTTTGACTACAAACATAGCAGAAATCGCGAATGGAAAATTACGAGATGGGTTCGAACAGATAGAATCAAGTGATATTCAGGAATTGCTTGAATCGCAAGATGAAAATTTGACTGAAAACAACTTTGAGGAAATGTTAAATTCACAGTCCATTGAATAAGAGTCTTCCAAAAGCACTGAAAACGTGACATTTAATTTGAAAAATCTTAGTGAAGGTTTAAGAATGGCAAATAAGCTTTGCGATTTCTTTGTGAACATTGATCCGTCTATGGGCTGAAGTCTAATTTTTAAGAGGCAAATTGCTAATGCGACTGCTGAGTATCAGTCTGAATTGAAGGAGCTCTTAAAAACTGCCAAGCAAGAGAAAATTACAAAAATTTTCAAACCATTGCCTATGCATTAAGATAATTAATCAAAATGTTCAAAAACTTCAATTAAATTGATTTTTTGATATATTTGTTTTTTTATTTTGTCACCAAGAAACGTATCCCTTGTAATCCCATATGAATTATCATTCCATATTCACGGTTTCTGTATTCGCGACATATTTAATGGAAGATATACCCCGTGAATAAAGAGCTTTTACTGTACGTAAAAAAATGCGCCGTCGAATGGCATTTCCTCTTAAGTTCGGCAATGTGCTAACGATAAACTGAAGAGGCTTGAAAAGTCTAGGGATTCCAACCCTCTCAGAATATTGCAAGGAGAGACTGCCCCATTCAGAGGGAAACACAAATTAATAGAAGTGCTTGTTTAACTAATAAAAAAATTCCGAATAAAAGCATAAATCATGATTAAAATATATTTTAACGTTAAAATGAATTCAAAGTTTAAAGAAAGAGATTAAGAATCAGATTTTAGTATTTAATGATCACAATGATTTGAGAAATTAAATTTCTCATTTATATCACTCGACAATCGAATAACATGAAACTAAATCATTGCTTTAGCTAAAGAAGAATGATTTCATTTTTAAATTTTAAATTGCACATTTGTAGAGTAAACTATTTTCAAGTATAAATAGTTTAAATTAAAATATGTACTGGAAAATATTCATAAAAAAATATGATGTGAATCAACATAGCTATTAAAAGGGGTTTTCCCTAACGATCCTATTTGATCTGTGGTCTTTATATCTGAAGAAAATTACAATTCTTATTTTGCGCCATCTGACGGAGAAAAAGAGACTATACCATTTTTCAAAACATCAATAATTTGTTGAAATGAGTAAAATACAATTTGAACACTCCTGACAGAGCCGCTCTTAGGAAAACATGAATGCGGGTAAAATTGTATTTGACAGGGTATTATTAAATTTCGTTGATATTCTAGAAACGAGTTTATTTAATAATTGAATATGGAATTGCAGAATTATTAATATCATATATTTTGAGAAAAATGAAGCCAAATAAATATTAAATAAAACAGCGAGAAATGAAAAAAAATGTGTATTTTCTAAAGTAAATCGCTATAATTGTCACTTTATAAATGCGCTTCAAGTTGGTGAACCTATTGAAATTCATTTACATTTCTAATTTAAGTTCTTTTACAATCTAAAAATTTAAAACAGGTTCAATAAATACAATTTCCATAAAATTATGATGTCATCAAATTGGGTGAATTCAAATTACTTTATTTTTCAAGTTGTTTCTCAAGTTAATACATTAAAAAATAAATCATTTCGTTATATCTATGTTGTTCCATTATGCATGCAGCTTGATGCAGTTTATGTTTGCTCCCCATTATGCATGCAGCTTATGTTTGATTTTTGATTGAATGGGTCTTTCAAGAAACCGGCATTCCAACTCGTCCCATAGATGTTCTATGCAGTTCAAATCTGGACATTATTACATGATTATTGTAAAATCATTACACCATGGCAAGTGTTAAGAAAGAGCAGAACCATAATTCTCATTGTTGCATAAAATTACCCGTTTTAAAGTGTTACCATACTGTCGGAATCTTTATATAATCTGAAATGTCTTTAAACAAACGAGAAATCATTGACCTTTCTATTAAAATTAATGAGCCTTAGATAAACTAGGAGAATCAGCCCTCAGCCTTGATATTATTACCAACATATTTCACATTTGACACAATATGCTCTGTTAAAAGTTAAGTATTCTCAAGGTCTTCTAACAAGTCTGTTTAAGTGTTAGATCATGTATCGTCACTCTGATGTTTTTTTACTGCACCGAAATGTAATTACGGTGATCTTTATACTATTTTATACTTCCCACTAAGTGCTCTCTCGGTGGATAATCCTTTTACTTGATTATCCACAGATCTGAGACGGAAATCATCGGAAGTCCCTATCTGCGGTTCTACGAATCACGTTTTAGTCTCTGATTTCGCTTATAATTTTTTAAATATTATTATTATACTGGCAGAATGGATTATTGCTTCACAAACTGTGACCGATATATGTTTAAGCGCTGAAACTTCCTTGATCTAATGTTCAAATTTACAATTTATCCTCTTTCGAATGCTTTTAAGATTTTTCGTTCATTCCTTCTGACTCCATTTGAAGATCCATTTGTACACTCATTTCCAAAAATTAAGCACGGAGAGGAAAATGCTAATTTCCAGAAGCCAATCAGAATTGAAGAGAATGCAAATCGCTGCAGTGGTAGATGGAAATATGCAAATATGTAAGGTAATAGCCAATCGCGCTTTCATGTTAAGGAATATGCAAAAAGGTCATTCTTATAAGATACCAGCTTTATGATGGGGTACAGAAGTTGATTGTAAGTGCTGATAGAGAAGGCGTTTAAAAATTTCATACAATTTGTTTTCAAGACAAACGTGTTTCTATGACTTCCAGAAGACGAATGGAAGATTCTGAGCGCTGGCGTGCTGTGGGACGCATTGAAGCAAAACAGCAGGATCTCGAACAATGACCAATGTTGCTCTTTTCTTTGGCGTTCATCATTCTGTAATTTCACGTTTATGGAAACAATTCTAAACCACACAGACAATTGTCCGAAGGCCCATAGCCGGTCTCCCAAGGGTTACAAACCCCGCGAAAGATAAATATATTGCGATTTTAGACAAGCGAAAACGCAGAGCAATCTCCCCACGCGTGGCATCTGCGGTTACTGCGTCCATCGGTAAGGTGATATCCGCAGCTACTGTACGCTGAAAATTACTTATGAGTGATCAGTACGCCCGGGTACCCCGAATTTGTATTTGTCTATCCGCCCAATAAAGAAGGGCATGATGAAAGTGGTGCCGGGAACATGTCAATTGAACTGTGCTGACTGGGGCAGTGTCATGCTTACTGATGAGTCAAGATTTGCTCTTGAGCCAGATGACAAGCGTATAAAGATATGACGTGAACAAGGAACGAGTAATCAGCCCCAAAATATCACGCATTCCGAGGCGGAACCGTTAAGATGTGGGCAGAGATTACATCACGATACCGCACCGACCTGCACATCTTTAAACGGGGTTCTGTGACAGCTGTCCGGTATTGAGATGAAGTCCTAGAACACATTGTGAGATTGTACGCTGCAGCAGTTGACCCTACTTTTGTTTTACTGGAAGATAACGTACGTTCCCATAGAACTGACAACGTCTATCACTAACTGGAGAGTGAAGGGTTTGCATGTATGACGTGGCCAGCATATTTGACTGACCTTAATCCTTTTTGAAAATCTTTGGGATGCTCTCGGCCGATCTGCATCTTCACGTTTCCCACCTCCATCCACTCTTATTGAGCTGGAAACAGCTCTACAAAAAGAATGGCTGTTGCTTAATTCTACGCTGGTTGACCACCGAATTTAAAGACTGGTCACAAGGTGTAAATTTTATATTTACATGAGGGGAATCACTCTATTAATGTCCTTTTTTTCATTTTATGCTGTTTATTTTCACTTTATACATCATTTTGCTTAAATCTCTAGTATGTCATTAACTGATAACTTACAAAAATTTAATATTGTTTTCATTTGTGTATACAATTATTGATTTTATTTTATGCATAAATATATATGCTACTTTTCTGCTCAGTTTTGTGTCAATCAAAGTAGTATTCGTTGATTTCTTTTCTTTTCTTTTCTTTTTTTTCTGCATTATACACTACTGACCATTAAAATTGCAACACCAAGAAGGCGACGTGCTACAGACGTGAAAATTATACGAAAGGAAGAAGGTGCTGTGATATGCAAATGATTAGCTTTTCAGAGCATTCAGACAAAGCAACGCCAGTAGCGACACCTACATTGTGTTTAAATGAGGAAATTGTTCAGCCGTTCCTCATACACAAATTGCATTTGAACGCTGTTGCCTGGTGAAAAGTTGTTGTGATGCCTCGTGTAAAAAGGAGAAATGCGTACCAGCACGTTTCTGACTTTGATAAAGGTCGAATTGTAGCGTACCGGGATTGCGGTTTATCTTATCGCACTATTGCTGCTCGCGTCGGTCGAGATCTAATGACTGTTAGCAGAATATGGAATCGATGGGTTCAAGACGGTAATACGGAACGCCATGCGGGATCTCAACGGCCACCAATCAATGGCAGCCGAGAAGACCGGCATATTATCCGCATGGCCGTAATGGATCGTGCAACCACGTCACGAACCGTGAGTCGAGAAACGGGGTCGTTTGGAAGAAAACAAGTGTCTGCACGAACAGTTCGGCGACGTTTGCGGCAGCATGGACTCTCAGCTCGGAGACCATGGCTGGGGCTTCCCTTGACGCTGCGTCATAGACAAGAGCGCCTTCAATGGTGTGATCAACGACGAACCTGGGCGCACGAATGGCGAGATGTCATCTTTTCAGATGAATCCAGGTTCTGTGTACAGAATCATGATGGTCGCATCCGTGTTTGGCGGCATCGTGGTGAACGCACACTGGCAGCGTGCATTCGTCATCATCATACTGGCCCATAACCTAGCGTGATGGTATGGGGTGCGATTGGATATACGTCTCGGTCACCTCTTGTTCGCATTGACGGTGCTTTGAACAGTGCACGTTACATTTCTGGTGTGTTACGACCCGTGGATCTACCCTTTATTCGAGCCCTGCGAAACCCTACGTTTCAGCAGGATAATGCTCGACCGCATGTTGCAGGTATTGTACGGACCTTTCTTGATACGGAGCATGTTCGGCTGTTGCCCTGGCCAGCACGTTCTCCAAATCTTTCACCAGTAGAAAACGTCTGGTCAATGGTTGCCTAGTGGCTGGCTCGTCACCAAACGCCAGTCACTACGGTTAATGAACTGTGGCATCGTGTTGAAGCTGCATGGGCATCTGTACCTATACATGCAAGCCAATCTCTGTTTGACTCAATGCCCAGGCGTATAACTGCTGTTATTACTGCCAGAGGTGGTTGTTCTGGATACTGATTTCTCAGGATCCATATATCCAGCCAAATTTTTGGAACATTTAATCACTTGTTATTTCTAGTATAATATATTTGCCCAATAAATATCATTTTGTTATCTGCATTTCTTCCTGGTGTAGCAATTTTAATGGCCAGTAGTGTACAACTTTGTGCTTAACTTTTGGAAGAGAGTATTTTGCTTTCACTCTGAATCGACGAGAGGTGCACTGAGCTTACATCAGGATTATTCATTTGGGGTGAAGAGGTATCTGGTGACTTTTGGAGTATAATATATATTATACCATTTTAGAAGAAATGAGGAATTTACACTCATGTTCCATTGAAAAAAGTTTCTTGAAAATCTGAAAAACAGTGTAATTATTATGCCTCAGGAAACTCATTGCTATCTTATTATGAAACACCTAATATTTTGACCTACTTTTATGTGGTGTATTTGTAGACACCTTCTCAAATTCATTTTTATATTTTGCTTATTTTGCGTTTAAATTATTCTGAAAATTAAAATGTGTAATTTGCATTTATTTATTGTGAGATAATGTGGCCTGGAAAAAAATGTAGTAATTATTAAATTAACTATTAGAAAGCTAATAATATGTGGTAAAATAATTCAATTGGTTACTGAATAAGGAAAATGAATTTCATATATATCGCGGCCTACAGAAGCATTTGTCATAAATTAACAAATATTGCGAAGCGTAGTTTGGTTTAGTAATTTCTGCCTTGGTTAAGTCTTGGTTACATTTTATTTGAGCACATCTTACTTTTTACGACATTTACTTAAAAATATATATGTTAAAAATTTAATTATTTTATTGCTAATTATTCAATTAAATTCCCTTTATGTTTAATAATGTATTCAAATTTAAAAACTGATATTACCTTACTCAGTAAAACGCAAATCGATTTGGAAGCAGATTTTTCCTTGCATAATAAATAAAATTTTATAAAAAAATTTATACCATTGATTCTAACAAATAAAAATATTTTAACTTCACTGAAGCTAAAAACAATTAAAAATTAATGATAATTAAGTGAATTTTCCAATTTTTTGAATATATACTATGAGTTATCTATTTTTAAAAATATTGTCATGGATCCATTATTAAATTAATAATATAAATACATAAAAAATTGCTGCCAGAAATTATTTTATCTATATAGCAATTTATGAACATCTTTGCACAAATTATTTTATGTATTTGGAAATAAGTAATTATTAAGCTGAGAATTTTTCCCATAAAAATGTGGTTATGTACACACCCACATATAAGGCTGATTTTTTCCGTAAAAATATTCATTCAATAATTAAATTAGAATATTGCAGAATATTTTAAATTTATTTAAATTATAATTTTTAATGAGACATATTTTTATTACCTGAAACTTAATAATTAAATTCAAATATTTATAGGTGTTTATACAAAAAAGTGTTTTAAAAATTTTTATTTTTATAAAATAATGAAGTTTAATGATGTATTAGATATCACTAGATGGCACCACGATCACACTAGAATTTTCTGACTAATTTAGTATCAACACAAATAATGTTAGATGATTAGTTTGTTTATGTTCCTGCAGTTCTCATTCAGAAAACTTTTATATCACGTTTTGTTTGTTTGTTTTTAAAAATTATTTAATGAGTCCTTCAATATCAAATGAGTCCAAAACTAGAATGAATCTTGAATGTTCTAAATCAACCAAACAAGATATTTCAGATCCAAGGCCAATTATGTTTTTCCCCTCCTACCAGACATTCCACTTTTCTCGAATGTTTCCGTAGATTTTCCTTTTGTTGCACAGCAAAAATGACTGGAGATTTCTTTCTTCTTTCATTCAATTGATGCTTTTCTGTTATTTTGACGTCCGGATTCAAAGCTGTGATTTAATAGTGTACCAAATCTAGTCGTGCTCTAAGGGGTAGTAAGGAAAGCGATTGACTATGAACGACATGACACCTTTAATTACTTGCAGAAATATGAAATGGAGTATTATATTGCATATTGTAATTTTGTTCACCGGGATGTTTATAAGTTATATCATGGCATACATCAATGGAAGCGTTACCATTTTCCTTCCATTTTTCAGGTAAGAAAAATCCTCTATATAGGAATATTATATTAAATCTAAAAATGTCTGTAATGACATTTTTATATTTTTGTTAATATTTGATTGCATAATTTTTTGCTTATGATTTCTGTGCACCTTAGATTGCATTGCATTTTTTATCAATGGGAAATTTTAATTTTATTATTTAAAATTGCTTTGTCCCATTTTTGTTTAATTAATGATTATTAATATATTTTTCTGAATAATGATTATGAATAAATATATTTTTCTGAATTAAATCAACAATATTGTTAAAAAAATTATTTATATAAAAAGTTTTTAGCATTTAAATAATCCCTAAAATTATACTTATAAATATGCAAGAATCTCTCAGTGTTCTCAGTGTTTATATTTTATTATACTTTCCACATAAAATATATGTTAAAAATATCTTTTATATTTTTAATTTATCAGAAAAAGATAATTTTAACCGATACTTAAAAATTTCAGTAGGCATAAGTCAGAATATAAATTTACAATTATTTTTGAAGTGGATTTTATGAATATTTTCAAAAAGTTTATATATTGTGAAAGTATAATCAGCTTATATATTATTATAAAAATAGCTTATACCGCATAGATTATTTATAAATGTGCGCTTAGATCTTACTAATTAAGACGATTTTTACACGATTGGAATATTTATAAAATTGATCCCAATTTATTCCTGTTTCCTGGAATACGAATTTGAGTCAATATATTGAAAAACAAAATGTGAACCACTATATCAAATTAGTAGCATAATTGGACATGAAAAATTGATTTGTAAAATTTATTAATTTTAAGTACACAACCATTTTCAGTAAAAGTGACTCTTTCTAAAGAGCAAAACAAGTATTTTACTGATGACATAATTTTATTAGTAAGAGTAGTTTTACTAATGAAATAATTACACATAATTAACTATTAAAGTTTGTTTCAGAAAATGAGAGCTGATAAGATTATCTCAATTGTTTAAAATTTCAGATAGACTGTGTGTGATATATTATTTCAACTTTGACAGATATATCTCAAGGCCAATTTAACATAGAAACACTTTTAATTTTATGCCAAGAATAATTTTATTCTGAATTAAGCATGAAGTATATTTGACGAATATTATTGATTGTTTCATTTATATATATATATATATATATATATATATATATATATATATATATATATATATATATATATATATATATATATATATATATATCATTTATCAAATTTTGTTTTATTAGGTAAGGGTGAGAACTTGCTAATATTTTTCGGAAGAGGATTGCGATTTACGCTCTCTAGAATTAAGCTTCTTTAATCTAAGAATGAAATTAATGTTACATGTTACATATTCAGGAACTTGTTTTGATTCTAAGGTATACTCAAATTGTTTTCTTTATTCTTATCGAGCTTTTGAAACACGATTCTTACTAATAAAACATCCGATGAAAATTTTGCTCGTAATTCAAAACTTTTTTGAAGCTCTTACATTCTCTTTCATACAGTCAACCAAGTTTTCTATTTCTTTAAATGATTTTAAACATATTCTGTCATAATCAATAACGGCAAGAATATCAATGTCGACTAAAAATCATCGATTCTTAAAATGCTCAGTCAGAGCTGTTAATAAAGATACAAATTAATCATCTGGCATTTCTATTTTTTGCATCACCTTTTAACAATGCATGTAAATAAAATAATTTTTGAATTTCATTTAAATATTCATTATTTGAAATAAGATTTTCAAATTGAGATTTATAATAATACTACTCTTTATACTTTCCAATAAAAATAAGGAGTGGTATTTCGGGTAATTTAACTTTCACTTTCGATTCTGAACATTCTGATGAAGAAGCATTCAAACAATTAGAATAATTTATGTGTGTTCTTAAATGAATCAATAAATTGTTTAAACTTTTACCTCCAAATTTTTCAGTTGTTTCAACATCTTTCAAGTGTTTTTCGAGATCTGGATTTTCATTGATGTTCGGTAAATCGTAGTAATGTTCAAGAATATGATCCATGTGATTTTAGAGCGTTCCAATTTTTTTAAATTTAACTACTAATTCATTCACTATTGTAACCAATAAATCCGTTTCAGAAAGTTCTTTTGCAAAATTTTCAAGTTTCTTTATCGAGGTTTTGATACCTCCTTTTAAATGATTTAGTTTATCCATAATTCGTTGGTACGATTGCGGACTCGGTGGTGCACTAATTTATCTAAGATTAAGAGATGTGAAGATTATATAATAATTATATTAACTCATATAATGGACCAGTGTCTTTTTAAGTTATATTTTACAGACACAAACAAAAGTAACAAAGGACACGGGGATTAATTCCCGCTCGAGAAACATCACCGTTTTCCTCAATTTTCAAATTTCATATGCTCTGTTCTAAATAATATCACGTGATATGCGCCAACATTGCACTGTGAAACATTCATTATTTTCCCACAAGTATAAAGAACAGTTAAATATAAATTTTATAAAAAATAAATTGCAACTATTTTACATATTATAAACTAGAGAATAACGTTATACAAATATTTGAATACACGGTACATAAACAATTACCATCACAAGAGAAGAATTGTGATAAATCTGCTAAATTTATATTTTTGGAGCTATACTAAAACTATACTGAAATCACACTGAAGCTATACTGAAATCATAAAGAAGCATTAAGGGAGAGAAGGTATAAAAGAATAATAAAATAAAAGCCTATCCACACACTAAATATATGAATTGAAATTAATGTAAACGAAGAATATACCAATACAATTAATTTAAACTAATAATATACCAAATACAAAGATTCAAATAACATAAAATATTTTCAGCAAAATGTATATTTTCAGATAAAGTTTTTCCACTAAAGTCAGTTTTATCTGGAAAAAAGTAATAATAAAGCATCTGCATGAAGCATCTTACCTCCTGCACAATATTTGATAGTTATATATCTGAAGAGCAAACATCCATCTATGAAGTCAAGGTAATTGAGGTGCACATTTGTTTGGTCAAATATGGTAATGGATTGTGGTCAGTATAAAACTCAATTTCTGAACCAAAAATTATTGATTCAAACTTTTTTAACGACCACATTATTGCATGAGCCTCACGTTCAAATGTAGACCAAGATTGTTGAGTTTTAGTAAATTTTTAACTAGCGTATGAAACTGTATAAATTTTATTATTGGCACGCTGGGACAGGCAAGCATCAATTCCTTACCTGTGAAGGATCAGAGTAAATTATGAAAGGTTTACCTGGTGATGGAGTGTGAAGTGAAGGTGCCTTATAACTGGAGCTTTTGTTAGAGATGTAAACACAGTGTCGTACACCTCAGTCCAGGTAATATTGTCAGGCACACGTTTCTTAGTATGTTTAGTCAATGGATATATCAATTCAGAGTATTTAGGAATGTACTCACAATAGAAGTTACACAACCGTGACACACTTCTAAGATCCCTTTTGGTCGTTAGTCTTTTAAGTTGCTATATAACTTGCACCTTTTCTGGATCAGGTTGATGATCACCAGACCCAATAATATGTCCTAAAACTTGATAAGAGGCTTGGCAAAATTACACTTGTTTATAGTGACAGTAAATATGAGTTCCTTCAATTTCCCCAAAATAATATTTAAATGCAATAAATGTTCTTTGAAATTATTCGAAAATATAGCTATAATGTAAGAACGTGAAGATCCCTTAAAGGTAGAATACGCTTCATTCATCACTATTTGACAGCAGCATTTTTTAACTTAAACGACATGATTTGGAAGCGATACTGAGATCTATGGGTTTTGAATGTGGAGAAATCACGACATGCCTCTACTGGAATAGCCCAATAACCCTTCAGTAGATCCAATGTGTAAATAGTATTTGCCTTTCCAATACAATGAATTAATTGCATTGAATTTTCCATAGGAAAATCATCCGTTTTTGTCACAACATTAAGAGATCTGTAGTCGATACACATCCTAATTCCTCAATTCTTTTTGTTTACACATACCACTGGATGTGTTATCTCAGCAGACCTCTCCTCTATGACATCTAATTTCAATACTTCATCAATCTGGTCATATATTTGGGATTTAACATCTTCTAAAATTCTGCAAATATGAGGTATTTTGAATTCTTCCCTTCTTATATTATGATCATATGTTCATCAACTTTGGCTATTTTTTATTTCCAGTAAACAGTCTTATAATTACGTAATAAATCAAAAATCTTTTACCTATCATCCCTAGATAAATGTTGCATGAGTACATTTTGTAAATGATCTTCGGTATATAATGTACTAGTAGGTCTTGGAGAAGCATGAATTTCATCTAATTCTTCGCTTTCTTCAAAGATAATTCCCACAGCATTGACTCTTGGGTAATATTTTCTGAACTTGTTTACATGACAATGTCTAATATTTCCGTCTGAGAGTTTAATTTATAGGAGCGAGAGGTGAACAGTATTCAACTACTTCATAAGGACCTGCATCTGGCATACAATTCGTTTCAAGAATCCGGAATCATTAAATAAACCTGATCACCCACCTTAAATTCCTTATGAACAGTACATGATGAAATAGTCGGTGTAGACTTGTTGTTTCCCACCAGCTATTAATGACACTTGTTCGGCGGCTCTTTCAAAATTTATCTTCTGATTTTATAAAGAATCAACAACAAATATACTTATATTTAATGGAATAGGGATTTCATCAGTCCAGCTTGATTTCAAAATACTTAAAGGTACTCTTGCTTTTCTACCATGCAAAAGCTTGAAGGGAGAATCGCCAGTAATACAATTCGGCGCTTCACTGTAAGCAATGAGTAAATAGGGAATTTTTTTATCCCAATTGCTCGGATTTGATAGTATGAGATGATGAAGAGAGTTCGTAAGAATTTTATAATGTCTTTCATGTAATCAATTGCTGACAGCATACATTGGTACAGAAAATCTGGGAGAATATCCTGAGCGATTAATAAATTCTTTTGTTAATTTAGAAGTAAAATTAATCACTTGTTCACTGGCAATAATACTTGGAATATCATTCCTCATAAAAATTTCCAATAGCTCATCACAAGTTGCATGCGCTGTTAGAGAACGTAAAAGAATAGCCTTTGGCCACCTCGAATGCTGATCCATTTGTACTAAAACATATTTGTGTTTACATGCAGACGATTGTTCAATTGGACATATAATATTCACGTTCACAGCTTCAAACGGCAGGTCTGGTCTAAGCACTGGAGAAATAGGAATTTTATCGGAAGATTTACTCAGGAGACTGTAAATTGTATTCTTTGCATAAATTTAAAATATCATTTGACATATTCAGTCAGTAAAAGCTATATCTAATTCTTTCTTTTGTTTTCTTCAATCCCATATGACTTCCAAAAACAGAGGTATAAACCAAATCCAAAACTTTCTGACGGCGACATTTCGGTAAAATTAACTGATTTACAGTTTCACCACAACCTTTTTCTTTGTGAAATAAAAGACCGTCTAATTCATTTTTTTATTTTAAACTTACCAAAATATCTGTTAAATTTTTTAATAGCTTCCTCGAGTTACTGTTTCTGATCTCTGAATGTAACTCAGAGAGTAATGTATGAAAGAAAAAACAATTTTCACGTTCATAGATTACTTAAAATGTTTTAAGATGATTGTCAATTGCTTAATTCTAACTCATCTGTGTATTTTAAAATAGTCTTTAAATGAAGTAGGATACATATTTTAGAATACCTTCTAAATGTATGGTGCGTTCGCTGAGAATGGGTGCTTGGAAACTAAGTCTTCAGTTCACAATTTCTTTTTTCGCTATGCTTGGTTGCAATGGTTTAGTTACACTTTAGAAGTTAATTCCTGGTCAATTTCGTGAAAAAAATGTAATGTAAGCTACAAAAGTAAAGCAAAAAATGGCAGAAAATGACATCATGGTGTCATCCTACAGAAGTGCTGATGAAGAATTTTATTCTATTTATTTAAAAAATTCATCTGTGTTTAATTAGCTGTTTTTAGAAAATTGTTTACTAAAATATGATTTCTGTTACAATTTGTGTGCTTCTATTGTATTCTCCAATTTGTTTGAAATCATTACTTTTAGAAAATACTGGAATAGAAATTATTTCTTCAGTTGTTTGATTTTGTAATGACATAATAAGGCGAATATTTTATGAGCATTCTTTTATATAATCTTCCATTGCATCATAAATTTCTTTGTAAATACATTTTTGAGATCATTCGCCACATAGAGTAATTGATTCGGTTTTTATTTCTTTTTAGGTTAAATGACACGAACAATGCTTCATGCTTTAAGAAGTGTAAAACTCTCATTTTACATTTTAGTCTTTTTTTAAATTCTAAATGTATTGATCTCTTTATTCTGAAGCTTTTCCATCCTGGACCCAGCAATTAAGTTGTTCCTATAGTCTTCAAGTAAACAAGAAATACGAGATGAACATTTTTTTAGCTGATTCTTCGTTTTAATATTTATATATATATTTTTAGCTGATTCTTCGTTTTTTTCTTCGCTCATGTATTCTTCGTTCTGATATGTCATTCTTCGCCACACCCATATGCCATATGCGTTTATAAACTTTCGAAATTTTATTTTATGATTTCGCAGATTTTCTCCGAAAACATCATGTTTTGGTATACTAGTTTGAATACCTACATTTTATATTATATTATTGTAGTTTAAAAGCATGTTATTCTTAACTTTTGGGTGGTTTCTATAATTTGCATATGTATATAGCCCATTACAGTTTCATTTCTGATTCAGGATGGCAACTTGATATATAAATATTCTTTTCATCCTTCCATGCTGATTTTAAAGTATCGTCTAATCTATTGATCAGATGATACGTTGGATTCTAAATAATGTCTTAAATAGATAATGTTTAAAAGGCAAGTAAAATAAGAGTTGCAAGAATTGCACATGTGTGATAACATAATCAGAGTTAATTTGTTTGCTTAATGGGTAAGAATAAGTATTTGTTGAAAAGATAAAAGAGCATTTTTTACCAACAGCAAATATGTGGCCACTAAGACAAAGAAGATAGTATTACACAACCTTTTAGTCCTTCATGCTTGATTATCTAAGCAAACTTTACTATGGATTTCATTTTTTATTGGTCCCATTTTGTTTTTTATAACTATTATAATATACTGTGCGTTTCCTATTATCAAAAATATTTTACTATGGAATTATATATTATAGTTACAACTGATATCCATGGCTTTCAGTGAGAAAATCGTTTGCTCTTATTTCAGTGAATAAATGAGTGCTAGAGTAATTACTATTTAACTAGATTTTCTAAATATGGGCATGATTTCAATTGCAAACTGGCGTTTTTTAAGCGTTTGTTCATTTAGAATCGTGAAGAGCATTCTTAATTTACCTTTTTTGTAGAGATGCTTAACAATTGTTGGTCAGACACTTAAATTCCATCTCAGATATTAAAATTATCACTGAGAGAGTCGTTTAATTTTACATTGAATTTCTGTTTATTTTTTAATGACTTACAGTACTATTGCTAAATTTAATTTGAATCATTTTTTGGCGAGTTTTGATACAAAAATCAATAGATCTGCAGTTAAATGTAATACCCATACAAATACAAATTCCTGCTCTTATCAAATTATAATTATTGATACTATCAAAATTTTTTATCACCGGTTCTATAATTCGTCACAGATAAAAAAAAAAAAAAAAAAAAAAAAAGACGAATATGAAAACCCTTTACAAACACTATAGCATACATTAATACAAGGGTTACAAATTTACTGTTCATAAGCATTTCAAGCTGTTCACACGACGTACGGATAAATGCACATTCGTGATTTGCGTATTAACTTCTCAACATTAAATGGTTTCTACGAAAAGTTTAAGGAGATTTTGCCTTTTCTGATAAAATTTAAGAATTTTTCGGAACTGAATCCCTGTTATAGATAGTTTAAAAAATTATTTTTTAAATGTCTGCAGAAGACGGCATGCGTTTAGATTGTTATTACTTTATTAATGTGTGGCATAGGTAGATGAAAAATTATTGAACATAATACTTTTAAAAATATATTTTATTGCATGTCAAATATGTATCATTAAAGTAGTATTTTCATTAAGGATCAAAAAATGTTTATATGTTAACTGAAAAAGATCTCATAAAAGGATAAAATTATTTACTGCAAATTTACTAAATAGATCTAGAAAAGTATTGGTAATTTTTTAATTTAATACCAATGTAATGCCGTTGAAAATTAGAGTTAAGAATGATATGAACAATTTATCAATACTCAAGTCTGTTTTGTAACATGTGAAAGTAGTTCGAATATTACTATAACACTGTTGTAAAACATCTTTGAAAGTGAAGGAGTAAAATGAGTTTTAAAGCATCACAACTGAATCTTAAAACCAGTTATTAAATTATTTGCTGTAAAATAGAATACGACACATTTTATATAAAGGTTACTATGTGACCTCAATAGGACTGAACTAATTATGGAAATACCATCCAATGAAATGAATAAGAATGTGGAATAACACAACTAATAAATTACAGATTAATTTATAGTAACATAAATAATAATTTACAGATTAACTTGGACTACCAAAAATACTAATTTGCAGATTCATTTGGAATAACATAAATAATAATTTTCAGAGTAATTTGGAATAACATAAATAATAATTTACACAAATGAAACTTACGAAGTTATCTGAGAACGCCAGGGTAACCAACACGGGCAAGGCTTAATGTCGCACCGGATAACCAGGAAACCTCCTTTTATAAAGCTAATCAGGGATAATCTGCTGCCCTTTTTTTCAGTCTCCAGGTATTTTGCAGAAGTGTCACAGCAGCCGTAGAAGTATTGTATAACTTTGTTCACCTTTGAAGCAAATCTTCTCCTGTTTTTTCGAGGAACTCGCCTCGCAACGCTCCAATCTCGGGTCTTCTCCCTGGCAACTCCACGTATCCGTCTCTGGTCTCTCCCCAAAACACTCGACCTTCTTTTCTCCCTTTGCTGGAGCCAAACCAATTCCTGGCCACCTCGTTACTTCACTTCGCCATGCACTCTCCACATTAACATACCCAGCGCCCCTTCACAAAAAGTCTCATTGCCAACAACAAGAAAATTTAATTGTATTCATTTGTGGTCAATACATAGTCCTGTCAGAGTATTTTTTATTCAATTCGAAGTAGAATATTATGCTGTAACAGACTGTCTTGAGAACTCTTCCTTGTAGTATCGAGCTCCTCTGAGTAGAAGATCTCAGGCTCGATATTAATTACACGAACACATTGGTTGAGATGAGTGCTTGCGAAAATTCCGGATGTTCATATCTTGTGAATGCAGATAACTGCCTACTAAAATGCTCTCCCAAGCACAACACACATCGAATGTTAACTTTGACCGCTATTAAATTACCTGCACTATGCATTTTGAAAAAATGCTTTTCCTACAGATTTACAGTTCTCAAAATTTTAGAACACTTTGCTGCTCTCAAAAATCCATTTAACAAAGTTAACAAACTTTTATGAAAAAACGTTATCGTAATTCTAGGTATATTTTGGGAAGTAAGTTATTTAGCTCTTGTTTTGACTTGAAAACATTCTCTTTAATCTATGTCACTCTTGATTTAACAGCAATTCTAAATAAATTGCAATAAATGAACAGAATGTAGTTAGGAATTTTCTTAATAAGATTTTAGGCTGGCTTTCAAACTTGTTAAGGGAATATAATCTAATATAAATCCACAGTTTTTGATAAATTCTTCTCTTTTATTTGAAGTATATTGAAATATATTTGGATATAAGCTAACTTAAATAGCATTCATCATGTGCATGTGAATGGGTTTCTGAGTATAAAAATTATAAGTTTTAAGGATAAAATTTGTGTTTTGTGCATAAAAGTGTAAATATGTAATTATCTATACATCCATGATTTGATTTATTTACTTTACTTTAGTGAAATTCATTGCAAATGTCACAACTTGTAAGTTAATTTCTATTTTATAGATACGTGAGAGATTTTTGTCAAGTAATTGAACAAAAAATTGATGTCTTTTTTTTTTTACAGTGAAACTGGAGCTAAAGTCCCCGAAATATGCGTATTTAGTTATACCTTAATATTGGGAAGTTTCTTTGGTAAGTGAATTTTCAGAATCTTTGATTGAAATAAGTTAAATAAATAATAATAATAATCGAATGAAATGTACTTCTTTTTAAATAATGTATCTTTCATAATGGAAATTTTTACATAATGTTCTGAGAAAAAGTAAAAATTTTCAGAACGAAATAGGAAATTTCAATTGATTGCGCTTCTTTGTCTCAATCGTGTAAGTTGGCCTCGTTTTCCAAATCAAGTAGGGGGAAATTGAAGAACTCGAATCTATAATTCTGGATATATATTTAACAAGTTTATTGGTTTTCCTTTTCTATAGAGGAAAATAGATTTGCTTTTATTTAAAACCATCGCAAAGAACAAATACTAATACAAAAGATGTGAAACGCTTTGTATGTTATGCTGAAATCTAATCATCTTACCTGGTTTTTCTGATGCAATTAAAAAGGTACAAACAATACATGTAAAATATTGGAGAAAATGAAGAACTCTTTGTAATTAAACTTATTAATACATTTTAATATCCATGGAATTTGCATACACCGAGTTTTCTTACTATTAGCACACGCTTTGGAACTCCATCCGCAGCACGATTCCTTGCACTGTCTCTAGCATGGGATTATTTAATTATCCAACACATGTGTCCCTCGTGGCGTTCACTTCCCATATCACCGATAGATTGCAACATCAATTATTTTCACTGGCACCTCCATCCGTGTACACTTTAACAATAGCAGCATGTTTTCTAATATTGCCACTTTTAGTGGTTATCTGAATATTTTTGACATAAATACAATTTCATAATCCTCATTTTTAAACGAGATAATCCAAATTAACTATCGTTATTAGGATTTAATTGTTAATATTATTTATGTAAATATTTTGGAAATGCATAAGTATCACAATTTATAGTACTGTCGTTTTAAACACAATTGAGGGTGGAATTCAGTTGTTTGTCATTCAACAATATATGTGTCACTCTCATGGCCATTCAAATGGTACTACCCATTGCAGTACCATTTGAATTTCTCAAATCACTAACCCATTGCAGTTTGCCCATCAGCGGATATCTGTTCACGTAGACATAGCAGTATCGAAAAATTCCTAAACAGTGTAGTTTCAGTAATATTGCCACTTTTAAAAAGAAAGGTACATATCTAAACATTTTTGACGCAAACATCATTTTATAATTCTCTATTGTACATGAGATAATCAAGTGTTTCATCAATCACAGTAAAAATTACATTTAGCAAGATGGCCAAGTTTGTAATTTTTATAATGAATTTTTATAATGTTTGTACCACGTAATAATGTTGAATGAACTATTCGCCAAGTTGACATCTGAGGTGTTATCATAATGTGATTTGTCCATTTATCTTGTAATTGGTGTTTTTGAATGCTTTATAATTTCAATATTCTGTTTACATATTTCATTTAATGTATTCGCACTCATTCAATTGAATCATAATCATATTATTCACGCACTCTTGGAAATAAATTTGGTCCTATCCAAAATCAGGTATATTTTAGAAATCTTTGAGGTTGGTTATGTTTACCTTTTTAACAAATTGAAATTGAATTGAGTAAATAAAGCTTTTGAGACTTTTGAAATAATAAATTATAAAAAAAATATTTTTTATAATAATTTGTTATACTTAAAACACGAGTTTCATTTTCTTTTGTAATGCAATAGTCTAATAAGGTTTCAGTATTTGCTATACATGCTCACATGATTGCAATGCATTCTGTATTTTGCAATATAAAATTTGCAAAAGTTAAAATAAATGTAATGCAAACGCGATAAGAATTGCCGAATTATTAATTGATGTACTACAATGATTTCTTATTTATGATCAGAAATAAAGATTAGTTTATTTCTAAGCATTTTATTCCCACTGAAAGGCCGATGACTCACTCATTGCTTATCAGAGGCTTCAGTTGGACGAATCTTGAGCTATGTAACTCGGCGTCTATTGTTCCTATACCGCTATTTTCACAGCATAAATGTTGTTTAAACAATAATGTCACTAATTAAACGATAATAATGAAATAAAATAAGTTATTAAACAGAAATTTAAGACATTCCTACAAATGTTTATACTTATCATAACAATATATACGTATATTATGAGATATCAAACATTGTTAACATTAATATTATATAATAATATCCATTTTTTTAAAAAATGGATTTCTCTTTTCTCTCTTCTTAATTTCGATAATTTCTCTTTTCTTAAAAAAAATAGGGCTCTTAAAAACTTTTAAGAGCCCTATTTTTTTTAAGAAAAGAGAAAACGAGTACTTAAAAAGAATGTCATTTTAAAACTTTTTTGGAGAGTACCATGAATAAATTTAAAATAAAAACTTGAATTCTTTTACAATAGAAAACAGGAAAATTTTCAGCTGTAACTATATTTTTTCCGGATAAAAATATGGTAATTGTGTTTAATTATTTTTATATTTCAGGGGTAGTAGCCATAAGCTACAGATACATTATGTTAAAGCATATACTAACGCCTGATTATCCAAAACTTCTGAAGGTGAATTTTGTGTCTTTTGTTTGTGGTCTCATTTCAATGGCCGGATTAGCAGGAGTTGCAGCAGTCCCGGTTTGTTTTTATCTTTGTTTTTTATTTTATTCAATGTAGTAAGAACTGAAGTAAAATTTTTATAAAATAATTAGCTTATATATATATATATTAAGAGACTTAAATTGGAATTGGATTTCATGCATTTACCAAATCATTGGAAATATTCTGTTACTCACCATTATTAAACGAGGCATCATGTGTCATGTTATGGATAGACAAAGTGAATTTACAATTGCGTGAGTGAAGAAACGATAGAAGAAAAAGCGAGTGAGCGAGAGAGAGAAAGTGTGAGGAAAAGAGAGCAAGTGAAGTAACGAGAAAGTGAGAGACAGAAATATGTAAACAGGATGAGAAAGCATGTGCTAAAAGGAATGCGTTAGAAAAAAAAACAATTAAATTGATTAGGAAAAGATTGAAAAATGTAGTTGGTGGGAAAGAAAGTGAGTGAGAGAACAGTATGAGTATGAATGAGAGTGTATAAGGAAAAAAAATCAGGATTGGTATAGGGCTGATAAATCATGACAGTCGCTGTTTCTTCCATGTAGCAGAAAAATCAATACCTAACTTTTGCAAATTGCCAGTGGGCATTTAAAATGTCTTGCCTTTAATCAGGGTACAATATCCTACCATCTTTACCCAAAATACCGTCAACATCCGGCTTCAGCTGATCAAATTTTAAGCTGCTTGTGACTTCTCTGGGAGAAAATTTTCACCTCTCCTCTACTTATATTTGACTTACTACTCTGACTTATTTATGGATATGGCCTGACTCTGTCAGATCTTTGGAGATAAGAACCAACCACCAACGAAACACTAAGTACAACCACTTAAATTCTATCGACAGGAGCTACACTTTGCAAGCTTCTCCTTTGCCTCCTCTCTCTCAAACAAAACCCACCTCGATGGGAACGATTTCAACCCCCACCTAAGAGTAGAAGTAGGGTGATCCTCTAATCTGATATTTCGTCTCGTGACGCCATAAAACTCTAGTTACCATGTAACCATGTAAAATAATACAGAAAATAAACCTGTATAACTTAACGGGGAACACCTTAAACTTCTTTCACAATACTAACAATCATACATTTAAACTTCTAACTTCAATATACATATAAAAAATTAATTATTTGAATAACATCAATTTCACAAAAGATTACTTGAATAAAAAGTTAATAGAATAACATTAATTATTGGACTAACTTTAATGTAATTTGAGAATAACAAAAAATTACACGAGCATCATAGTAAAAATAAAGTTCAGCGAAAGAATAAAAGATATAATTGTTTTTCTAAACAGTTTTTCAAGTCACTGTTGTCTCCAACCTCACACTGCATCAGCGTTTATCAGTTTTGAGCCAAGGCAGTGACAAACGGGTACGTCATATTTCTGTAGATACAGAAACAAAGTCCGAATTTTCACTGACAGTCATGCACTAATCGTGAAGAAAATCCGATGTTTGCCGGATCCAATAATGTGTCACATATTTGATATGAGATTTTATAAAATCACATTTCTTCAGATTCACTGAAAATTTTATAGTTTTCTGTCCTGAAAGACAGTTTCCAGATGATATATATGTTTATCTTGGTATACATTGCAGTGTTACCGCAAGGCAAAGAAAAACCCTGATGCTTAGCGAGAGCTTTATTCATCACACTCTGAAAAGTGATAGTCGCATTGTGCAAACAAAAGGATTTGTACTATGTCTTATATATTTTGAAACAAAACAAATCCTGTCTCCATTTCTCCATTTGTAGGGACCAATATCCTTTATGTAAATCTATCGGCTTGATAGTGTCTGGTTGCCGATGCAGAATAAGAGTTGAGTGGATTCAGCTTGGGAAAATCACCACTCTTAGCTCCCTAAAGTAAACCCTAAGGCTTTTGGATCAACAACTTTTTAGATATGGAGTCGCTGCATCGCTTTCTTCTATTAATCCTAATGACAATAACGCTTCATTTATTTGTTTACTCCCGGTTTAAATATTTCCGGGATTCAAAATATGTAGGGTTGTTTTCTTTCGGCTTCGTTTTATCTAATCTTATGTACTCCTACTTTGTCTATTTTGAATTTATTTTTAAACAATTCTTTTTATATTTTAACAAAAAACTCAAAATTCTTTCTTTTTAACATCTTCAAATTATTCAAATCCAATTGTGTTCTTAACTAAAATGATTTAATTCATTTCTCACACCTGGAGTGGAATCGACTTCTCCTAACTCCTCTTGTTTACAATTATAAATTCTACTGCTGATATCCAAGGTATAAATTACATGTGCATATTCAGCACTCCCATTTGATAAGAATACAAATTACAACGCTTCACTATTTAAGATATCCATCTGGCGTATAATTTATGGCTGGAATTAATAAATATACTTGATCACCTGGTCGCGCGCGCGAAATTCCTTATACACTGCTCTCCGATTAGCATATATCCTATATATATATATGATTCATATTGGCAATGAGTTTTCACCTTATGAGGTATATTTTAGCACTCCTAGAAGTCCTTTTGCTTCTCTACCATACATCAATTTAAATAGTGAGTACAATTCGGAATCTCCCTGTATGCAAACAATATATAAAGGATGTGTTTATACCAACTTTTAGGATTGCTGTGAATTAGTATAGCTGCTTAAAATTACCCTGAGAATTCCTGTTCTCATAAGCATTTGTCATAATGCCCCCCACATTGCTGTACATATAATTGTTCTAAATATAATTGCTTCAGGCCACCTAGAATGTAGGTCAACTAAGTATCTATGATTAACTCTCTAACGAATTAATGGAGGCTCAAGTTTTTCGATTATATTGATAGTCACATCATCAAATGGAAATTCAGGTTTCTGAATAAGAATTAGATCAGTAATCCTTTCCTTATTCTGTAACTAACATTCTTTCCATGAACAATAGACTTCAAAATCTCGTGCTGTATTCGATTAATGGAATGAATCACAAATCCTTTCCTTCATATTTTTTTATCCTTCAATGATTCGTGAAAATAGATAAATGCGCCATTTTTAGAATTTGTTCTCTGCTGAGTTTTTGTACGACTAATTAACTGACTAAATCTCTTATAAAATCATTTTATGATGCTGTAAATCATCTATAAAATAATAATTATTTTTTCTAATTCTGTGCCTTTGAAAATTTCTTCAAAGGTTCGCAAGAAATTTGAAAATTTCTTCAAAGATTTCAAAGATTCGCAGCACTTTGCTGTTTCTTAAGCCCACCACATGATACATTTTTTCGTTAGGGTTGAAAAGTTTGTTAAAAGGGGTAGAAAGTAAAATTAAGCACACGTGCGTCTTGAATTCCGCTGACCACATGGAAGCACATCTAAAATTGGAAGTTATTTTTAAGGGTGCCATATTTCAATATTTATTTCTTTTGGCTTAAATTGCACACTTTGTAAATTGAAAAGAAGAATTGCCAAAAATTTTTAAGTGTTATTTAGTCAGTTTTACGACTTGACGTACTTACAAGTATTTTTAGTATTTCTTGCTTCCCTCACTTCTCTGCTTGTAATGTCTACTATGAACTTTTAATTTTATCATATATATTTTACACTAATCTTATTTATCATATGCTAAAAAATATTATGCTTAAAAAGGATTAATATATATACGGAAATATTGCCGGCTGTTCCTCTGGATTGTAATTATGCAAAAAATGTGCAGATGCATCAAAAATCTCTTTCATATTTTAACTTGATGAATGAAATACACTCAGAATAAAAGAATTTCTTAAATTATATTAAGATGGATAAAGAATTATGGAAAGTTTGTTGGATAAGGTAAGACCTTTAATCATAACAAGGAAAATATTCATGAGTTCTTTTAGACTTTGGGAACGATTGAATGCGACTTTTAAGTTTTCTGGCAACAGGTAGAATGTAGGAAGATTCAAATTTACAACAATTATTTATCCTAACTTTGGTATAAATAATACAGAAAACGTGAGTCAATTATAAAATTTCTCTATAAAAACTATTTAAAAGTAAAAGTAATTGTTAAAATCATTTAATAATTTGTTAAACTATGGTTATTATAAAAGACTTAAAATTCTAAATTGGATTGTATAAATTAAATTAAAAATTTTTGTTTATTTTTCATTTAATTAAAACAAAGAAAGATGATAATCACTTAGTTTAAATGGAATTAATAATGGAAAAATTTAATGAAATTCGCAAAAAGAATTATAATGTTTTATGTTTTAATGTAAAGAAAATCAAATGATTTTAAATATTCTCTGTCTCATTATATTTTTTAATAGTATTTCATTGCATGAACATATAATAAACATGGTATGAAATAATAGAATGTAATAACAATTTTTTTAATACAATTTTTATCATTGTTGCAAATTTTCATCAATTTATAAATAAATACCTAATAATTTTCGCGACGCTTTCTTTTTATTTGATTGGTATAATCAATGATTAAAACTTGCTACAAATAAGACTCATCTTTGTATGTTTATGTGAATTTTTGTATTATTTGTGTTATAAACATTTTAACCTATGAAACTGCGAAGTTTCAGCAAATATTATTTTCCCAAATGTCGCTAAGAATACTTTACAACCGTATGTGAAGAGACACGCGACAGCAAGAAGCAATTGGCTTTACTTCTGGTAATTAGCCCCTCATATAGGAAGAAAAACAGACCATGACTGAATTTTCCTAAACACATCATACAACCTCACACACGATACATTTTTCTTATGTCATGCAGAAATGTATGGTGTGTGGCGGTCTTTAAGCAACGTGGTTTCTGAAATTTGACCCTTTCTACCTGTGATTTCCGCGATTACACAGCGAATCTCCTTCGCCATCCTATTTCCCTGATTCCCATAAATTTTCGCTGCCCATTTCTAAAACTTTTCCCCCATTTTTTAATATCTTCTCCCCGCATAAACAAAACCCCTACACTGATCTGCACCTGAAAAACATCTGTTGGAGCTTTACTCCCCATTTCTGCCTCTTCTGCGTTATTGTAGTCATTCTCGGTTTCTAACAGATCGAAAACGGAAGGCTCGATAATATAATTCTCAATTAATTTATCTGTGACCACTAATGATACATCTACATCAAAAAATGAAAAGTTAGAATCCCTAGGTATTAAGGAAATTGGTAATGTTGTTATATCAGAGCAGTAATTTTTTTCTCCGAAAGCAGACAAGACGTGAATTTTTGAACTCTCGTTATATTTTGAAGGAATCTGGTATTACATTTGCTCAAATCACACTAATTTCATCTGCACTATAAAGGGCAGATTTAATTTCTTGCTCACCAAGCAAAGTGTTCATATACTCTAACGTTTGAATATTAACTGGTTTTTTTCTCATTAAAAGTAGTTTAGACTCAAACTACTAGTCTGTTGTCCTTCTTTTTACATATGAATAAATCTTTTTTAATTTGACTTTGAGAATCTCCAAATTTATTTCTTTTAGGACAAAAACGCAAATGTACTGTTTGCTTATCCCACTTACATTCCTTACACGAATTAATATTTCTGTCATTGGGTTATGTGAGATGGTACATATTGCTCGCTTACCTGTTTCTATAATCTTGATTAAGATGATTTGTCTGATTATCGTTCTATGGTGCCTCGATGACATCATCCACCATCTCCCCACATTCAGTGACAGTGCTTGTTTGTTTTTTGAAGACATAGGGTGAGGAGCGGGCAACGGAGAAGGTCACTAACTGTTGCTTCTATGGATAGAGTAGTAGATAACTGTTGATTGTGTAATTATATTTATATTTCTAGTTGTTTATTATATTTTCATGTTGCACATACACATTAGCTTAATAAATGTGCCTGAAAAGCAGAACGTCTCCTTCATGATTGCCGATGCAAGGAGGGGAAAAGGATATAGGAATGACCACGACTAAGCTAAATACCACAACTAAGCTTCAGAAAACGTTCTACTTCTTTAAATAAATCATACAATGCTAGCACAAATCAGTTATCTGTTTTGTCTTAAACGAAGTATCTAATTGCTTTATTTTTACTTACTCCGTGTTTCGGTATCTAACGCATTTAATAATATGTTAATTCATTCAGCGTTTCGAAATCTCTCCCACACCTCAATTGACAATAAAAATTCTAATTCCCGCGAAATCTACTCACAAATTGCGTATGATTTTCAAATTTTTGCTTCTCGCGCCAAGGAAATCTTTGAAACAAGCTTCCGGTGTCTGCTGAAATTCTTTTAAAGTAAAAATCAAAACAATTAACTTTAAAAAAATATTTATTTTCTTCTGTGGTTGCATAAACTACTAAATCTGCTCTTTCACCTAATGAAATAAATAAAATTCCAAACTCTTAAACTCTTCGCCAACATTTTTGATCTTAATGCTTTTTCAAGAGAAGCAAAAAATAAATTCCAGGATTTTGGTTTACTGGGAATTGGCATAGTTATAGTTTTTAAGACATTTTATTAAATTTTCTAAAGAATTATAATTTGAGTTTTGCCCATCCCCTCTCGTGCTCAAAGTATTGTTCTCTACCTGAATTCCATTCTAGGTAGATTGGATACAATACATCACTCTGCTCTGAGAATATGTTCTGGCGCTTTCCGCACATCACCCGTCCAGAGTCTGTATGCAATCTGTCTACAACTGCCTTTAGACCTGAGACGAATGCAGCTGTCTGTCAATTATTATGCAAAAATTATGTCTGACTCTCATTTACCATTACGTTCTATGACTACTACTCCTGCACTAATGAGGCTGTATGACGCACGTTCATACTGCATTCCATCTTTCCTCACTCCGACAAAGTCTATCTTATTATATTCAGACCTATGTGATGTCCGTTTTGACAAAACGGACCTTCTATTACATCTACCTTGGCATGATCCACAAATTAAAATCATCAATCCTTTTGCTCATTATAGAAAATCCGACACAACAACTACTGTCTTTCAGCAGCTTTTTTCATCACACCGCTGTCAGTATACCACCTATACACCAGTTTTCACTGATGGATCAAAATCTGTAGGACATGTTGGTTGTGTTGTAGTTTTTGAAAATAATACTCATGGCTACAGACACCATACATCCTGTTCCATCTTCTCTGTTGAAGCAATTGCTATATACCAATCTCTTCAGCATATGAATACAAGTGATACTTTTAAATACTGTGTATACACTGACAATTTGAGTGTTTTAGAAGCTTTGCGAAATAATAATTTTGATTGTCATCCTGTTGTGGCGAGAATTTTCCGAGCATTAGATTCCTTTGCTAGCAAGGGGTACGATATTATATTCTGTTGGAACCAAACTCACGTAGGTCTCGATGGTAATCAGAGGGCTGATGTAGCTGCAAAATCTGCATCCGGCCCAACACTGCCATCAGTTCCTATGTCTGATGTGAGAAGTGTTAAAATGTTAATTTTTTCTCTTTTTCAGGAGTCATGGAACATGCAGATCAATAATAAATTGCCTGCTCTATTTCCATGCATCACCTCATTAACAGTTTTACCGATACGAAGTGCTGATGTAAGATTAACTCGCCTTTGTATCAGACAAACACGTTTCATACATAGACATTTATTTTCATTGAATTAAACTCTTGGTGTGAAACGTGTGATGTACCATTCAATGTATATTATTACATTCACTGTATCATATTTTAATTTCATGTCCATATTTTAACCAATATCGTTTACTCTTTTTAAAATGTGATATTTTAACTTTGTGTGATTTGCTTGGGGAACCACCCCACAGGAACCAACCTATTTGCTTTTTTGAGGGCAATAGGTTTTTTACATCATATTTAAATTTCTGTAATATATTATATATATATATATATATATTAAATTTATATATACTTTTGAATTTTTCCTTTTATATTTTATAATTGCACTTTAATATATATATATATATATATATATATATATATATATATATATATATATATATATATATATATATATATATATTTTATATATATATATATATATATATATATATATATATATATATATATATATATATATATATATACACTGATTTTTGTGTTTTAAAGTATTATTGTTGCTTGGGTTTAAAGAAATAGATAAAAAAATAATAAATAATATAATATATCTGTTTCAAAAACTTTATTCTTGGCGCAGCATGTCCATTTTTGGACCTTATGCCAATAAACCCAACCAACCAACCATCTCTACCTGAATTCTCGCCCTTTCTAGTTAAACTCTAAGGAACTGAAGTTTAGTTCTTTCTAATTTCACTGCTATTTCCTATTCTGATTTTTCTGACGATCTTCCGCAACTCAGATTTGTTTATTTATTTATTTTTGACAGTTGTACTCAAAATTTTTTTAACGAAATATTCATTTTTTTCTAATTAACTCTTTCAAACCTATAATTCTATGTTCTAATTTTACATTTAAATTGATTTCCACTACCACTAAATCATTCTTTTTCAATTCTTTTATTTTAAACACGATTGTGTCTTGAATATTACAATTAAATAACAATACTTTCTCAAATTATTCTATCTTTAACAAACCTTCCTCATTCAATTATTCTATCAATAATACTTTTCATCATTCAACAAACTAAGTATATCTTTTCCATACATGCAGTATTATGAAATATTCCTACCTCGATTAATCCCGAAGTTTTTGAAATGGAGCGTGTGATATAATTGTGGTCATTTCTGTAGCTTTTTTCCCACCTCTCTCACATCGGCAATCATGAAAGAAGCGTTTGATTTTGGCAAACTCACACTAAATAATCTAAGACATACGTAACATACACAGCTATAGATATATACGTATAATTAACACTATCTAGAAGTACTGAATTTCTTTTGTCAGGAGCTATAGTTTGCAAACTTCTTTGTCGCCTGCTCCTCATCCTCTCAAAAAATAAACAAGCACTGTCCCCGAAGAGCTGGAGGATGACGTCACCTAGGCCTCACACTGTCTATTTAGCCTGCTCCTTTGGCACAGTTTTCAGTATGGATTGATAGTATTGACAAGAAAATATCCCAATTATCTGGTCATTTAAGAATTTTTTAGATAATATTGTTTGAGAAATAGTAAATTAGGAAACTTAAATAAAATTGATACCTTTGCGCAGGCAATTTAGGCAGTCTAAGCGCAATAAAATTATACAGGTTATATATGAGATCTTTTTAACCAAAGACATTTCTTAGTGGTTTCTTCAAAAGATTTGTTTGAATTATATAAAAACATCTTAGAAAATCTATAAATATCTGGCCACTTTTACACAAAAAATTTTTTATTCAATTTATTTCTTACACAAATATTCTCATTTATGCTGCATTGAATCACCTTTTGATGTATCTAATGAGTAGTTTTCTTTTAAATAGATTTGCCTGATTAAAATTTTTACATTCATTTGGTTTCAATCTTATACAGGAAATACAGGTATAAACTGTAAGTTTATGTTTCATTAAAAGCAAAAATTTTATGTTTTATTCACTCTATTATGAATTATACTTGATGAGCTATACTTGAAAATTTCTTTATTATCAAGTATATATTATGAAGCTATTCTATTATGAATCTTAATTATTATCAAGCATAATTTTACAAATTACGCTTGATAATTTTTTTTTTTTTTTGCAATTATGTTCTTAACTAAGAAATGATGTTTTTAGAATATGAAGAATTTCAAATAGAACTTTACTCTTATCGATTTGCTTATTATTTCCTAATTTTTTTGTCATTATATTATTAGATTTATTACATTACATATTTTAATGCAATATGATATTTTTTGTAGAATATTAATAATTGAAGTTTCTAAAATGTCTGAAACATTTCTTCAAAAATATTTTAGTTTGTTCACCTATTCCAAAGATTTTAAGTGGTTTATTATAATCTATGGTCTCTGGTTTATTTATAGTTATATGTTATACACTGCTGGACAATTGCTAAGGACGGATAACACTATCATCCATAGCAACCACAAAATGAATGGGAGGTCGTGTTAGAAGTACGACGCCTGCAGAAGACAGATATATCGTCCTATCAGCAATGTGTCGTGAGCATCGCAATTGAACTGAACAGGTCTGGTCATGCGTACTATTCTCAGATGACAGTAGGTTCAATCTGTCATCGGATTGTAGATGCCAACTGGTCTGGCGCGAGAGTGGTACTGCTTATCGACCAGAAAATATCCAGGAAAGGGACCGATATCTGACAGGACTGTTCAGTCCAATTGCGATGCTCACGACACCGTTGCAAACAGGCAGTACGGTGCTATCTGGTCAATGAGACACACACAACTGGTCTGCGGGCGTATAGTCCTCCTCCCCTCAAACGTCTGGCAATAGTTTTTCGGGAGATCTGCTTTCCTGAAGCAGCAAGAAACTAATTTGTCACCTGCTGAGCTGTAGTGCGCCTGTTCCTTTTTGCTGATAAGACGATATATCTGTCTTCTGCAGGTGTCATACTTCTAACACGACGCCCTCCGTGCCGCCTACTACACATGTCAGTAGTTTTAAATGACCTCCACAGCCGTGAAACAACGCTGTGAGCGATGTCGAACTCCCTGGCAACATCTGCTATTTTTCACTCTTCTTCGATCCAATAATTCGGCCACGCATAAAATCATCTCCGTGATGTCGGGAAGACATGCCAAAAATTTCAAGTTCGTCTATTAAATCTTTCCTGTAAAGCTTTGACTTGAAACAACAACTGTCCACACACGTCAAAACCTTTAAAGCTCTTATGAACGCTATCGCGTGATGAACAGACGTGGAAAAAAAATTGCATACGCATACTTCTTCTTACTATATCCCGCACTTATTCTAATTTTCGACATTTTGCTTCCTTTCATTTTGTGGTTGCTATGGATGATAGTGTTATCCGTCTTTAACAATTGTCTAGCAGTGTATTTTTATAGACTGTATATGTAGTTTTACGTATATTAAAAAGTATTTCTTAACTATTCCTAATTCACTTTTAATTCTTTATGTATTGAGTACACATAATTTCACTACTTGAGAAACTTTCACACTAAAATAATTTAGCATCGCCCTTCAAAAGAAAATAGTAATGCTGTAGGAAATTAGAAACATTGTAAATCATGACCACCATTTAGAAGATTGACATATATTGTTGTACACAAGATCTATAAATTTTATGTAATGCGTTTCTGCATGTTTTCAGCCAATAGGATGTAGTTTTTTGTCTGTATCCTAATATTTTAAAGTAGAATATTTCTAAAATATCAATAAGGATTATTTATTATAGTATATTGCTTTTACTATTTATACATCAGCTTTTCTTTCTTCTTTAATATTTTGAATGCTATTTCTTATTTGAAAACTAGGATATTAAAATTTTTTGTTCAATATTAGTTTATGCCGTGTGTAGTTCATCTAACTGTTAATTTCAGTTGATCATTTACCATATTTGCAACATTTTTGTTCGTAAACTGTTTTTGTAGCTTTAATTTTGTAAATCTAACAATAGTAATAAAATTTTTGAACTAAAATTCTAGAAGGTTGAGTTTAATGGATGCATGTATTCATAATATTATAATTTATATATGACATTGTATGCAATTACACTTATATTTATTAAATATATGTAGTACGGTATCTCTTAGGAATGTCATAATCTGTAAGTTGTACACTTTTTCTAGATGTCTACAGTGTTATCGGCCCATCTGGTAGCAGCTGCATCTCATTTTGCATTCGCTATGCTGTTTACATTTCTACAAACATTCATTATCTTATATTCCCCTATCAAGCATTCTAAATGGAACAAGTTGCGATTAATGCTTTCCTTTCTATTGATAGTTTTTCTCGTGGTCTGTATCCTTTTCTGTATTCATTTATTTAGTTTTTTTCTGTGAAATTTTTTTTCTTCATTAGATTTTACTTCGTTTAAAACGAACTTGAAATTAATTTTGTTGTATGAGAACAAGAGTACAATGCATGTCAAATCACTTATAGCTGTGACTGTTAGGCATTCATCATAGCCCCAATCGAATTACCAAATACTTTAAATAAAATAAGAGGATACTCAAAGATTCCAAAAGGTGTAAGAAGTTATTCGTATCGTATTAAGCGAATGGAAATCAAATATGCAAAGTATTTAAAAAAATACAAATTTAAGCATCTCTTTTTTGCTTTGTCTTTATTAATTATTAATTTATGGGGTTAAGTGTAATTTACTTTAAATGTTTAATTTTCTGTTAGTGAATATATTCTCTCTCTTTACATTAAGTTTATACAGAATTATCTCTTCAGCAGTGTGTTGGTGGGAAGAGACATAAACTCATAATAAAACTTCTACAATTGAGAGCTCCAATACTAATACATACATATATGCACTGATGTCTATTAAAACTGCTACGCCAAATAAGAATGAACTAAAGAGCGCCAAAATCTGTTGAAAGAAAAAAGAGGTTGTAGAAAGCAAATGATTAGCATTTCAGTGCATATCAATGATGCAGAAAGAACAAATGGTATCTGAAACACTGCATGAAATATGTGTTGTGTTGTGATGTTTGATAATTGCTTTGTAAGGTGGGAGTTTTCTCCGAATATCATGCTATGCATCGAAGAAGAAGAAATCCTTACCAGCAATGTTAAAATTTGATAGAAACGGGTCGTTGCTTAATGAAATAATAAACTATCGTTCTGTGATGTTGCCACCTGCAATTTGACTACGCAGGAAGACAACCTATTTGGGAAGAGGATGTAAGGCTGTCAAATAATAGAAGAATATAAAAATATTTTTTCTTTTTGTTTTAATTTAGTCACCAGGAGAAGCTAATAGCAGCGGAGAAGTCATAACTACTCAAGAGGAGCCTTGAAGCTCTAAGGAGGCAACTAAGAGGGAGAAGTGGAAAACAAAGCAACAGAGAGAAGAAAAGGACAGATCCTGATGTACCTTAGGATTGTGACATAGTGTTTACTTAAAAAATAAACCCCTAAGGGTTTCCCCTCGGACTTGTTGAAATCCATTTAGTATCATGTGAGTATGGATTGATTAGTTAGTTGATTAGTTGCCTCGGATCATACTGAGCAACATGTTTGATCTCAACGCCCGCCTATGACTAATGCTCAAAAGAATAGTTATATTGGGAGAGTTTTCCTTGCAAAACCATGCAATATCATATGAAACTTTCAGTCAAGAAATATCGTCGTTTGTAGCATGTCTAGTTTAGCTCTTACTGTACGACGAGGCGATTCTCAACAAGGCGATCATCTTTTTTATTTTTCTTGATAATGCAGCATAGAGACTAAAGGGAACTCTAGTGAAACCATTGATAAAAATGGATAATATAGGCTCATCTTTTTAGACGAGACCTGGTTTTGCTTGCAGTATTTTGGTGGTTGTATACATATCTGAGCCTCTAAGGACAACACTGAACGACTGGATGCATTTGATATCGTCTGCACCTGGTGTGATGGTATGGATACCTAATGTCTACACGACATGTATATATCTTGCTCAGATCAACAGTAATTTAAATAATGATCTTAACATGCTGATATCTTAATAACAATGTTTGTATTCTATCTTCAAGCTTTCAGGAATGCCATCTTTTAATTAAATAATGCAAGAACATATTATGCACGTCATATTCTGGCCTTTCTTGACATTGAGGGTCTTCAATTATTATCCTGGTTTGTACGTTCACCAGATTTTATATAACTTAAACATTTGGTCGTAATTAACTGAGGCATTATCTTCCACCCCTGTCTAGCCATGATGGTTGATGAAGTGTGGTATAGACTTGAACCACCTCTAGCATGGAATGAGGTACCCATATTTGTTATCGAAGCTCAGTTTCATTATGTCTACCCTGGAAAGGGTCATTTTAGCTGCCCGGAGTGTCAACTATTTCTACTAATTTTTGGACCCTGTAAATCTTGCAAATTTAATCATTTTTGCTTCATACCATACTGTTTTTTCCTAGTGCTCATGCTCTAGTTTTATGAGAAACAGTATATATATATATATATATATATATATATATATATGATCCAAAATCCTAACTACATGTCATCTAGCTGACAGCGAGCATCTCGCATGCTCTAAAGAGTTGTAAGTCAGGAAAGTCAACGATGATTATATTGAGCAAGAGAGAATTACTTTTGTAATGCGGATGCAAGCAGGTGTTCCGCCGATCATAATACTTTGACACCATGTTGTTACCAGTGCCAGTAGGCTCTATAACAATATATATATATATATATATATATATATACTGCGTGTGAATGTGTATATTGTATGGGAAACGTATGTAAAATTTGTGTTTGAAAAAGTAATTGATTTTATTAATGTCTAATTTTATTTTGAATTAAAGGTTGCAAAACAGATATTAGAATATTTGTATTATGAAAATTGAAATCATATGCATTTGTCACTTAAAATATTCATCGACCTTAATTATTCTGCTAGTACTAATAATCTTTCCAATATCACAAATAAAATGGAAGGAACTAAATAACAAAGCTGCTGCTCTCAAATCTCCTCAAGATCCGGTAAGTAAATAAATTTCCCAAAGTTTTTTTAATCGTTCTATTCACAGACACGCAATAAATATTTGAAGACACCTGCTCTCTAATTATGTATAAAATAATTTGAGAAAAAATGCATTTTCTAGTTTTAGTTCTGCACTGTGATTCAGCACTGGTTACCAGATGTTTAAACAATTCGTAATAGAAGTATTTTTAAGAAATACATGGGTAAAAAAGGAAGCACATTATGTTTAGGCAATAACTTTCAAGATGAAATTAAAAGCTATTAGTTCTGGATTGAATCCTTGTTCAGTATTCTAATTTTTTAAATGGATTTGAAAAATTTTATTTACGAAGGTTATAATCTTAAATGTTTGATAATGAATTGATACTTATTGGTACTGATGATATACAACGAAATTAGGTTTTTCTGATAATTCGGTTTTTTTAGTTAAGAAAATATTGAATTCAGATAATATATATATGTATATATATATATATATATATATATATATATATATATTAGACGTTTATTAAAATCAAATAAAGTGGCAACAATTTTATTCATATTATTTTAAAATGAAAAGGAATTTATGGTAATTGCATAGACTTTTATCACTATTTCTTCCCCTGGAGGAATATTATATTCCTCTTTTATTCACTTAATTTCCTGACTTTTTGTGAATATTTAATGAAGTTTCGAATCAAATCATTTCAAGAAATTCAGATCAATATTATTCTGGAAACTAGTAATGGGTATTTTATTTCAATTAATATTTAAAAATAATAATTTTTAAATCTAAAAGTAATGTGTGTGTTTGTCATTTTATACATCAACTCTGTTGAAATGAATTGGTTGTAATACTCTTAGTGTTCTGGCCACGGAAGTATATCTTATTTTACATTTCTGGTTGTACCGATTTCTTCCCTAGCGAGGTCGGATCAATTTTTGCATTCAAAGAGTTTCCAGCTATTACGATATCTGTCGGTGGTCTGAACTTGATTGTGTCTTCAGAGCTGAACATTCTTGATTGCATTCAATCAAAGTTCAGTAAAATGCTTGCTTTTATGGTCAAAATACATATCTGATTCAGAGTTTTCAAAGTTTTCTTTCTTGTGACACGTGAATTGTGGCTGACATTCCATAAATGTACTCACGCAATGGAAAGATTTTTTGTCTTGTATGCTACGGGAAGAGACTAGTATAGTTTTTCTAGTGCAGATACAAACAGATTATTGTTTTTTTATTATTTTTTTTATGAATAAAATTTTATAAATCTTTTTGAAGCAATTTGTCATAAAAATGTAATAATGTTATTATTATTAAATGATAATTTTCTTTCTTTCTTATTTGCTGACAAAATCAAATTTCTTTTCCCCTTCAAAATAGACATTCTTATCAATATTTAAAAAAAATTCATAACTAGTTTAATTTCATTGACATCTATATTATAAGTTATTTAGCAATAATATATCACTTGTGATGGAAAATAATAAGGGGATCGATCATATTAAATATATATATGTATATATATATACATTATATATATATATATATATATATATATATATATATATATTTATATATCTATATATATATATATATATATATATATATATATATATATATATATATACAAATCTTTTTACATTTAAAAGTTCGTAGCTCTGAAATAATGTTTGACATTAGAGCTCATGACACGTCCAAATGCAAGAATTATTAATTATGTTCTTTTAATTATTTCATAATTCTGAGGAAAATTTTATATTTTTTTATAGAATAATTATTTGATCAGAGCACTCAACTGAAATATTTTTGTTGTTACCAGCGATTTCTTGGAGATATAAAGCAAGTTATTATTGCTTTCAAAGTTTTCAAATTTTTGAGATGCTTCAGTTATTTGTGGAAAAGACAACAAAATTCATTTAACTGCTTTCTAACACAAATTTTCTTTAAGTTCTTAAAGGCTTATTTAAAATAAAACATCTATTTTGCTGTTCATTAATCTAGTTTGATATTTGTTTGTTCTAGAAAATGTTTCACATGAAGCATGATACAAGTTGAGGTAAATTGTTGATTTCATTGTGCATACTATCATCTTTATACCAACATTTAAAAATGTTTCATTAAAATAGTGGTTTCATATGCTTATAATAGTTTGTTTCCGTACCACACTTTTGATAATAAAGCTAAATATCAGGCAAGAAGAACTGTTGGATACTGTTCAGAAAATTCACGAAATATCTTCATATAAGAATTTTTGTATATATTTAATGTGCTTCTTGCTTTGTAATATTTTAATATCTGATTTAAATGTTTCCTGCAATAAGAATTTTAGAAAAGGAACATTTTGTAGTCTTTATATTCATATAAAAAAATTAAAGCTAAAAATACATGAAATCCTGTTATAACCTATATAAAATATTTGTCTGGCTTTTACAATTAAACATAATCAGAACGAAATTTAAACTATGAATTAAAAAATTGGTAATTACTATAAATTATAGACAGAGGGAAATTTAATTAATTAATTTATCATTGAATAATTTTTTTTTAAATTTTTTATCCTACAATTTTTTTTTAATTGAATATGTCTATGCCATTTACATTTAACACCTGTTTCTTACTCTGTGTTTTTAGTTTTTGAAATATTTTTAAATCCTACTCTTCCACTGAGTTTATTATTTATAGAATTTATTATACTTAGGAAATGATTAAAATCTTTGTTTCAATAATATTTGTGTTGCAATTTAAATTGGATTATCATTAATCTGCTTAGTTATAAAATTGTTATATAACAACAAATTTATGTTTTAAATCTTTATTCATAGGGTTTTGGATTACTGTTTACAAGTTCTCTATTTGAGTGGCTAGTATATGGAATTTTCCTGGCATATTTATTCACTTTTTTCTTTGATTTCAATGAATTTCAATTAGTAATTAATGTTGCACCTATTGTTGATAAAGATTACTTAAACTGAATCTTATTAAAATGAAGGAACACTTAAGGCTGATTTATTACGCACTTAATAAATACTCTTACTTGCTTGGAAAATACAAATTTGAGATTATAAATGGTTCTAATTACTGCAGTTTCAACATATATTTGCTGTTTGAGGTTTCCTATGTGTCAAGAAATTTTGTGTCTAGAGCTTTTTTATATCCGACACAAGCGTAATAGAGTGTTTACGAAATGCACCTGCAAAAAATGTCTACATAACATTTTATATTTACTACTCATATTTTCTTAAGCTTTTCAGCAATTTTATATCAATATTTTTGTGGTACTTAGATTCATGTAATATTATATTTTCTATTTGTATATCTAGGTATTGAGCATATTTTTTTATACAAATATAAATTTACTGCATGAAAATTTCTTACAATACTCACTATATTTCATAACAATTTCAGTATTTCAAATTTTATGTATTGTGTTTGAAATCTTGTAAAATCCATTATTTTTGTACTATTTCTATGTATAATTTACATATTTTTTATGCATTCAATTTTGAAGTGTGTGTATATTTGTGAGTAATATATATATATATATATATATATATATATATATATATATATATATATATATATATATATACATTTGTGTTTATTTCCTTAAATGTTCAATGTGTAGTTAAAATTTTTCTCTGTTATATGATTTTTAATCAACAAACAAAAAGTAATAAATATTTTTTATTGTTTAAAGACTTTCTTGCTTTCATTTTCTATCTCTGTTCATCTATAAACTTCAACCATTATATAAGCTGTATTTTGTGATACATGTATCATTACATACATCTTTACTCAATCAATATATTTTTATAGATAAAATGTGTGTTAGCCTAAAATGCTATTCAATTTAAATACAAGGTAAACAAGAAAGTTCTTGCCATTTTTTCGTTGCCATTGAACGGAGTGAGAATAAATATGCAAATTAGTGTATGACGTGGTTACCAGTCAGTCGAGAAGAGGAATATCAGGCATTATAAAAGCAAGTCCACCTTTCACATTTGTTAATCAAATCTCGTTCAGTAGCGAAGAGAAGTGAACGTGTCGAAGGAGCTCCTTTGGTACTGTTTGCTTCACAACTTCAAAGTAGGCTTATCAGTAGCTGCATCTAGTCGCCGAATATGTCAAACGTTTGGAGATAGTGCTGTGAATGAGCGTACGGCAAGACATTGGATTCAAATTCAGGTCGAGAGATTTGTCCTTCTGTGATGAAGTTCGCTGAGGACGACCACAATTCCTTTGGTAACGAAGCCCTGCAGGTAGCCGTTGAGGAGGATTTTAGTCACATGTGTGAAGAACTTGACAGACAGTGTAACGTTCGCGGTTCGATTTCACCAGCACCACTCATGTGAGACGTACAGGCGGAGGAAATGAATTCCTCGCACTCTGTTTGAAGTCCATAAGTAACACGAGCCTATTTATCGTTCCTTTCACGCCAAAGTACATATTCAATCGAGTGTTGACAAATGATGGAAAGTGGGTCCTGTAGGAAACGCTTTCCAAACATTGATTTTCACTCCAGGACACAGTCCCGCCCACCCCAAGACCCCATATGCACCCACGCAAAATTATGCTTTGTGTTTGGTGGACCAGTCAAGTGGTTCACTATGAGATGCTACCGCTACCAATAGGCCAAACGGTCACTACGGACCTGTAATCGCAGCAATTGGAAAATCTGCTACGGGCATTGCATCAGACAAAGCCAACACTGGTTAATCGCAAAGGTGTATTGTTAAGTGTACTTGGCCTAACAGTGTACTGAAAGTTGTACTTTGCTGATAACATTAAGTCACTTGTCGCGCGGGTAGTCAGGAATACCATACAGTGACTTGGTTGGGAGACTTTGCTCCATCTTTCTTACTCATCTGACGTTGCACCATTCGATTACCACCTCTTCCATTTCTTGAATAATCAACCTCATAAAATTCTTCACCAATGTATCAGACTTACACCAAGCACTGACGACCCCCCCGAGTTTTACCGCAAGGGGATTGCACACCTAAAAACCCGTTGACAGAAGATCCTGTATGTCGATAGTGACTTGGCGGATTAACAATAGGTTACATTTTTCGAAGGTCATGCTCTTTTGGGTCATTAAAATTAGCAAGAATTTCTTGTTTTGTTATGGTATTAAAATTATAAATAAGTTTGCGCTATGTGTTTCTGAATAATGTGTAATTTTTATGTCAAAACAAGCAAATTTATGTTTTATAATTAATTTATACAGAATAAATTACATGATACACCATCATTTATTTTTAACATTTCACTAATTCATTACATTTCTAATTTTACCAAATTTTGATTTTTATCACAATATTATATCAATTTAAAGGTTTTCCTTATGAAAAATATGAACTAAAGATATGCAAATTTCGAATCTAATGGCAAACATATTAAATAGAACTGAACAGTTCAGAAAAAAAATCGGAAAATAATTTTCATTAATAATAGGTGTGATAATGTTTTAATAGTTGCACCATATATATATATATATTTAATCAATTTAAAATACTCAAGTAATTTTAGCATTTTATATTATACGTTGATAATCAATATCCTGTTTACTATCTTACTATACTTTTTGTACCAAAATTTTGGATTTGGAAGCTTTTTTTTTTTTTTTTTTTTTTTTTAACAAAAAATTGAATGAATGATTTTGCCTTGCAAGATTCATTTAAATATAAAAATTATCACTGTATTTATATATATACACAAGAATTCTTTATAAATAAATATTAAGTTATTATGTTAAAATTAGTGCTTATTTAAATTTTGTCATTAATTTTAAAGTCATTATATTTAAAAAAAAGTAAAATAAGTTTAATATATTTTTCCATAATATCCAATTTATTTTGATACAAAGTAAACTTTTATAAAAGAAAATTCTAGTATTTGTAAGTAAGAAGTTTTAATCCAATCTAATAAAACTTGCTTTATATTTAATTTTAAAATGATATGAAGGAAAAAAGTAGTTAATGAATTCATGTGCAATAAAATAATCAGAAATTTTTCAAATACAAAAAATATCTAATTTTCATACATAAATGATGCCGGATTTACTTTATTTTAATTATTTATTAAAAATTCAATTTCATTGCAGAGATATTTCAAATTTTAAGAAATGTGATTGTAAATTTGCAGTGTTCAAATTAGAATGCATTGTAATTTACTTGAGTATATATCATTTGAACATGAACAAAACAAAGTATTTTCAGCAATAAAATAAATAAAATAACATTTGCGTGTTTAATATGCTTGGTATAATTATAAACTAATTTTAAATTCACATTTATTGTTGCAAATTACATACTTAGTTTAAATTACAGATATTTGGCAGCCAACGACTCCTTTCGGTCGTATGGAAGGCAACTATTCGTTTCCTTTCTTTCTTTTGACAGAAATAGTTGACGAAATCAACATTGCACATTCTTATTTATTTTTGTCATACAATAGCCTTAAATATTAAGATGATATCATTTTGAAAAAGGTTTTATAATTATTTATCCAAAATATTTTACTGAATTTACCTTTCTCTAAAAATGATTTTCATTCTACATTAATCCATGCTTAAATTTGTATCATTGCTCAAAATTCAAGATTATTAATTTGTTGCTTAGGTTATAATAGCTTTGTATCATTTTCTCCCATACAAATTACTTAAAACTATATACATACGTCTGGTACTCAGCAAAATACTTTGAAAATAAGATTACTACTGCACTTCATTCAATGAATCCCTGCCAAAGCCTAGTTGAAATCCTGAAAGATGACTGCTTCACGTGAGGAGAGGAGTCCGTACAGGAGGAGATGGAGGCTCATCATCAAAGTGTTCCACCAGCAGCTGAACTCTGACCTGCAGAACGACTTTCCCGAATTCTCTTAGGAATGTTAAGTAATAAGCAAGGAAAAAAATAGCCATCATCCACTCTGACACGGAAGTAGCTACCATGAGACCAAATCCCTAGAAAAGATTTAAAGGAATAGATTTTTAATGGAGTTCCCACCTTTTCACCTTTAAATTACAAATTGAAACGTAGACAGTTTAGAGTAAAATATTAGGGATTTGTCATCATAATGTGAGTTTTAAAATTTTTTAACTATATTAATCAGATTTTTATTTAAATACAATATTTTTTTGCATTTATTATACTCATAATAACATCATAATATTTTTCATTATATATGTTAAAATGCATATGAGACTATTTAAGACTACCTTTGCTAAATACTATTCACTAGCAACAAAGGAGCGAAGCGTTGTAAGACTGTTGGTATACAAGGAAATTATCTTTGGTGATGACAGTAAAAGGTGGAACTTTTTAAGGCGTCCCCACTATTCTTGTAGAATGATCAAAGCAATCTTGAACCTTAAAGTTATTCTCTGAACTTAATTTTCATTGATTATTTTTTCTTAAGGATTTTTCAGCAACTTCATTCAAATTGATAAGTTTCCTTTGAATGAAATTCTTATAGTCATACGATTATTTAATGTAAAAAACATAGAATAATTGATAAACTGTTTATAATAAGTGCTATTGAAATTATTACAGCAATCAAATTTATAAAGTCGTTCATGCCATAATTTTTATTTACTTTTCATATTTTTAAATTATAATTTATTATAGAAGAAAAAGGTAAGCTATTTATATTTCAGTGTACTAAATGTAATAATTTTAGTGTTTAAATTGCATAAATAAATTGAAATGATATCTCCAATCTTACCTTATCCAAAGGTAATTTGCTCCCAGTCCAATGACGATGAGCTCCCGAATTCCATTCGTTGGAAGCTCGTGGACCTATAATCAGCACTAGGAAGAGTTAAGGAAATAGTTTGTCAGGTTTAAGGAATTAAAGGTTGAAACTCTCCTTTTTTATTGTAACGAAACAGGATTTGTCAGCTTAGGAAATAAAATTCTTACTGTATATTTTTATAATTTTCTTAGAACAAAATTAATTTTTTTTACTGTACTGTAGTGTAAGAATTGATAAATCTGAATTCCAAAGTCTGCATTATTGTGCATTACGCGGATACACACTCAAACAATTTCTTTTAAATTTAAACTGATTTTGTCTCTAAATGAGTTCTAAAATTGGTGTCGGGAAAGTTGGAAATATTATGAATGTTTTGCATAAATTCATTTGTGAATAAAAACACAGAAATACTATAAATCTCTTTCTTAAAGTATTAGCTATTTATATATTCAGTATTAAGTTAATTCCCTCTCATATAAATACATTAAAATAACTGAAAACTAAGAGGAAAGTCCTTTGACGGATTTATGTAAGAGCGCATGAAATTCGTATTTGTTACAGCATTTACTTATTCTAGCATTACAAGTATATCATATGTGAATATAATGCTATATCAATGAAATAAAGTAACATTTGTTTGTGGGATTTCACCTAAGAATGTAACATTGCCATTAAAAATAGTTACAAAATTTTAGCATATTCAAGTAATGATTTCAATTATGCCAGAAGAATTCATTTTAGATTGATAATAAAGAAATTTTCTCTAAAAACAATGCTTACAAATTCAACTGATTGGAGTGTCAAACAGTAGGGGGACATGGAATACTTACAATCCCTGGTCAGACTTTAAATGAAAATTCCTGTTCGATGCCATGAAGGAGATAAAATGCAAATTCTTATCGATAAAGGGCAGTGCGTATCCACAATCTACAAAATTTCGAACAGGGTATTTTCAAAAGGATGGCGACCGCTTATAGATATTACTGAATATTTGTGAAATCACTTTATGATAAAATTTTTAAACAATTTTAACTATAATTAACTGTATCAATCGAGTTCTTTCATTATTGTAAATTCAGAAATTACCAGCATATGCATTTATCAACGTATATCTATGAAAAAAATGGTCCTAGTTAAAAACGAATCAGAGGAGAAAAATATATTTTTAATTAATTTTTTAATTTATATTTCTCAAATCTACCAGTCCTGTAGTATGGACAGTAGATAAGTGAAATATAAATAGTAAATAATATATATTTTTAATTATATATTAAATATAGATATGTCATCCATAAAAAAAATTTCCTTACGTCGAACGACAGTACATAAGTTAGCTTATTTTTTTTAAAAAGATTATTACCAGTTTCAACCATTATTTAGAAAATTTTCATACTATATTATTTTTTACATTTCATTCTTTCTTTTCAAAATATCAATTTGAAACTTATTGTTGGTGAAAATTTTAACTTATTATTCCATATAAAAAGTATTATTTCTCCCACTGATATAGATAGCACATTTTCAAAAAAATGTTATGAAAAATATTCAATACATATGAGCCAATAAACTATTCAAGATCAAATATATATGATTGTTTGATAATTAAATAATGTACTTACAAGAGATTTTGTTTCGTGGTATGAAAACTAACATCCTCAAAGGATTGAAACGTTTGCTCTACTATGGAGCAGCAACAGAATGCCATCATTGGGTAACATTCAAATAATTCGCTAAAAATAAATAATATGTTGGAAAATGTATACATTTCATCGCAATCAAAAATTAGCTGCAATTCATTTTATTGCAATACTTAAATAATCCATTCTAAGCTCAAGATTTTAATTTCCGATGTATATGTATAGAAATATTTTATTGGATACATTGTCTGCACATAATTTACTTATTGTTAAAATATACTTATTTCTAGAACATAATACATAACGAAGAATTGGAAAGTGGCTAATTAGGTTTAATTTTAATGAATATATGAATATTTTAATTGTACTGTTGCATTCTTTCATGTGTAAATGGCTCAGTATATTTTTAAAGTAGAAATTTGTACGCAATTACATTTTCCTATAAAATATTCCAGAATACTTACACATTTTTACTTTTTTTTACTTGCTTTTTCTACATAGTTCTTTCCCCCGAATATTTTTCCATAGCATAACGCCAACGGTTGAATAGTGCTATTTCAAACTACAAATTAGCCACTTTTCACTCCTTCGTTATATATTAGATATATATTCGTTATATATTATATAAATTATTATAAATATATTAGCTATATATTATATAAATTATTAGAAATAAATGCATTTTAATAATAAGTAAATTATTTAAATCCAATGAATTCAACAAATTATTTCTTCGTCTAAAATCTTGAGCTTAAAATTATTAAGTTTTGCTATAAAATGAATTACTACTAATTTTTAATTCAGATGAAATGTATAACTTTTAATGTATTATCTATTTATTTGGAATTTGGTTATAGTAGTAATGAGTTTTTAAAAGTAAAAATAAAGTTTACTTATAGTTCAAAGATAAATTACGAGAAAAAAATAATTTTCAATTGACTATGAATTCTGCAAAATTATATTTTAAAACTTATTCAGTTAAGTGAATAATATTAGTTGGAACATTTCTCACTGCAATATTGGACACTTAATTATAGAATTTTTGAATATTTAAGGAAGATATGAAGTCCCTAGAAATATACCTGACTCTGAAAAAGGTAAATATTAAAAGGATACTAGCAAGAAGTGATATTGTGCTTAGCACTGTGATTGTAAATCTAGTATAGCAAATTGTTAATCCATTGTAATAGGGTGACATTTTAAAACTGAGCCAAGTCTGAAGCACAGCATATATGTCTGCACCAAAAAATAAGGTATCTGCTCCAATTACATGAGCAGTCATTACAGTGGTCATCTGGAAAAAAAAAAGATATTCTCATGCCTCTATCTTAAAAGTTATTTATAATAGTTCAAAAAAGTATTGTAAATATTATATACTGTTAAAAAAAATTTTCAGTTTGTAGGAAACGAAATTCTGTTAAAGAAGTGGAATTGTGTGAAAGTACAATTGCTTCTTTGAAAATAAGGATTACTTTAAGTAGAACAATATAAATGTATTATTTATTAAAATTAACTACAAAATATTACAGTAAATGATTTGGAAATTTTTCCGAAGATTTAATACTTAATTTGTAAATACTGTTTTGTAATATTCTCTCATTAGATAAAATAATTTATTGTTAATGAATTTGTATGTAAATGTGTGCAAAAAAGCGGCGTATGGAAAATATTGTTTAGTAAGCATTTGATATAGGAGCTGCTTAAAAAACTAATCTGATCATTATAGTTATGATATTTAATTTCACTTTGAACTGATGTATTATTTCAAGTTTCTGAACTCTTCCATTATTGATTTATCTTAGGAACTCGCTGTTACTGGGGGCAGGTTAGTTCAGAAAGTCTCTAAAGTGTATTTTGTCGAGGTAAAAATATTCACATGCGAGTTTGTTTGTTATTTAAATTAATATGGAAGAAATGAGTTAACATGATATAAATATTAAAAGAAAGTTTTTATTTCTTTGATTAAAATTTTTATAAAATGTATTTGAGATAATAAATTTAATGCGTTTTCGCAACGATAAGCTTCTTTAACGAAAACTTTATAAATTTAAATTTTTACCAAAAAATAAATTAATTCTCATAGTACATTTTATCAAAAAGTGTATATATATCTATCTATATATATATATATATATATATAGATAGATAGATATATATCTATCTATATATATATATATTAGCAACTCCTTTTGTCTAAAATATACAAAGAGAACTGATTTTAATTAAAACTTTTATATAAATACATATTCTGAGTGAAAATCTTGAAAATGAATATTTGCATGCAAAAAGGAGAATCTATGGAATTCTGATAGCATTGGAAGGGAACATTTTATAATCTATGATCATATGTCAAATACTTATGTTCTCTTGGTATGTCTGTTTACTTTGACAATGCAAGTTATTACACAGAAATTGCTTTTTCAATTTAACTATCTAATCTTTATTCAGACCAGTTTTATAATGCAGAAATATAGTACAAAAATAATTTTCCATGACTTGCACATTTTGCTTTTGTCTCCTTCCACAAAATTAATTAGATAAAAACAAGTTATTTCTATGATTTTTATGGTGTTATTTTGAATTGATATAATTAGAAAAGGAAAATATTCCTCTTTCACCATTGTTGTTGAGAATGCAATTTAACAAATAGGAAATTTCCCCCTGCTGTCTTAATTGGATAAAAATCGATTATGATATTCCTTTAGACACCGGGATGGTGCTCCTCAACAGGGGATTCCACCATTAGCGTTATGAAATTTTGGTAATTGGCCTTTCTTTTCTAGTTACTTATAGATCAATTATTAACTAAATTTAGATATTTATTTGATTTTTAGTGAATTTTATTTTGAATACATACTTTAATTTTTCATTTTAATGAATATGAACTTTAGGAACTTAAGAATCCAAGTTTTTTACCCAAATCAGTTTTTCGCAACTAGTTCTAATCTTACATAAGAATAGGGTGGAAAATTTTCTAAAGTTAATATCTCGTATTTTCACCAAGAATTAACTTGAATCTAAGAATAAAACATTGATTTGAGAAGAAATTACTGTCTAATTGATTTTTGGGATCTTTTTCAACCGACTGTTATGATTACGGGATATTATTGATATAAAAAAGGATACTGGAAACAAGAGCTAAAGCAGCAAGCACAGAGATTGTTAGCCTTATATGACAAATAGGGAGTCCATTATAAGTCGGGGACATCTTGTAGCTGAGGAAGGCTTGTAATATTGCATATATTACACATCCGAGGAATAGTACATTTGCACCAATCCCATGAGCTGTGCCAATGGTAGTCATCTACAAAAAACACCATCTTACACAATTTTCATGACAAAGGATGTGCATATGCAGAAATTTCAAATGCTTAATGCCAGACAGAAAGAGAAAGAATGTATTCCCAGCATTTCCTTGCTTAATCTGCATATGCACAAAATTGTTTGAACATGTATGTTGATACAAAATCTTGAATTAAAAAATGTTAAAAACTTGATATGAACTACTCTAATAATTAATATTTTTATCTAACTAAAATATTAAAGTTGAACGTTTAAAAAAGAATTTTCAGACTATTTGTTGGTTATCAAATTTTAATAGACCGGATAACGAATTGCACTGTTCTACCTGGTAAAATTATGTATCTGCAGTTTTCTTAAAGAAAATTTCCATGTGTAGTGTCATAAAAGAGAAAAAAAAAAAAAAAAAAACAGATTCACTTCCGGGAATAAACCCAGTTTATCCTCTTGAGAAATTTGAAACACTTCTAGTGTTTTAAAAGTTTTCAGGTAATTTAGAAATTTTTTGAGTTTACCCAACATTTCTTAAAATAAATAAAAATCAACTTATTTTATGATTTTAATACTAATTACGAAAATAGAAAAGTTCCAAGGAAAAAAAAACAATTTGATAAATATATCTTGATACTTTTTCTTAAATATTAATTTATTATTTTAACAAGTATTTTTGTTTTTCTCATTGTGAAACTAATTTACTATCGTATTAGAAGACAGAAAGGACATTTTTGCATATATACATTGTTTACTTCTCTTCATATGTAAGGTAAAACAATCTATTAAACGAAAGATGTGTTTAGTTGAGTTTACTTCCTCAAAATCTCCATTATTCCCCAAAATTTCTGGTTTATTTCCGAAATTACCGGAAATTTTACATCTCGATTCGTAAGTAGTATTTTCTTAAATTGAGTTGAAATGTTGAGTTGAATTAATTGATATTTTGCAAAACATCACATAAACATGAAAGGTCTTAAAGGAAAATGTATGAAAATTGGGTGAAATTAAGAAAGTAGGAATGTTTGATAAATCAATGTGATTTTGGTATTTTAAAAGCCCTAATTTCTTTTTCTTCTTATTTATAAGAATTTACATTTGATTCCACATAATTTTAAAAGTTTTATGCAATTTAAAATATAAACTTGATAGCAAAAACTATTATATTATGTTTTTTATATTTTAAAATTTTATATCCAGATATTGAGGAAAATTTAAAATGTAAAATCCTAGAACCTATTCAATTCATTTCTGCCATTTAGAACAGAATGAGGTGCTGCCTAGCGACTAAGATTCCAGCTACTCCATAGTTTCTACATGGAAATTTTCTGAAATTCTCATTTTATATAATTAACACTGTTGAAGAGTTTTGAGAAAAAATATTTAATATATTTAAACTGCATGCAAAGACAATAGTAAGCATTTATAAATAAGCTAAACTTAATGTTTTTTTTAAAAAAAAAAGAGGAAAAAATTCCAAAATCTTTAGTATGTTTATTTTTTTCTTTCAAACAATATACGGGAAAAATACATTTATGTTTATGATACTACCATTTATAAATGATTTAAAAAGATAAATGTGGTTTATAGGATAGTGGAAATTTAATAAGTCTAGAATTTCAGAGTAATATAATAAAGGAAAAGGCAAATATACTGCATGACATACAAAATGCAACAGTGGCCAAAAATTTATGCAGTTTCAGAAGTGGGCAATATTCGCACCATTATTGTTGCTTGGAAAACAACCGTTGAAAGTTTTTTCTTGTCGCTAAAGAAGTCATAAATTGCAAAGAATACCAGGCCATCATCGACGGAGTGAACTGCAGCAGGCAGAAGAGCTTACGAGGGGAATAGCAGCTGACAGATGCCTGGATGCGTCCACAGTGCACCGGCAGTGGTGAAGATGGTTGAAAAAAGAAACTGTGGAACGTTTATGGGCTGCCGGTGCAAATAATGTGACGTCAGCATATACGGCTCTAAGAGTCAGACGGGAAATGGTGGCGGCCTTGCATTATCACGTCTACCGAAATTCTACAGCATGTGTAGAATACTCTGGATGATCCCATTTGCCGTTAATTAGTGGTCTACGCTGGTGGCTTCCATTAAGAAAACTGCCACTGATCACAAAGCATAGACGCTAACGTCTGCAATGGTGCCAGATTAGAGCGATCTGGACGACTGAGTGGCTCAGGATCGTCTTTTCTGAAGAGTCTCGCATCTGTTACTTCAGTGATAGTTGGTGCGTACGAGTGTGGAGATAGGTCCAAACCTTCAGCAATTGTGGAACGCCACACCACGTGACAACGCGGCATCATGGTTTGGATTGTCATTTCGTATGATTCCACGTCACTACTAGTTCGTATTCGTGGTATTATGACAGCCCAACGTAACGTGGCTGATGTACATCAACCGTTGACACTTACCTTCAAAGGGTGTCCAATGTCGTTTATCAGCAGTATATCGCCGGTCCGCATATTGCTCACATCAGCCAAGATACCATGCAAGGTGTACAGCTGTTTCCCTTTCAACTGTATTTTCTACTCTTCTCACTAATCAACCATATTTGGGATATGATTGGGCACATTTTGCAAACCCTGCCTCTTTCAGAAGACGCACTTTGGCAAATGATTAATAGAGAATGGAGAGCCATTCTGAATACCATCCATACTCTCATTGACTTTCTGTGCTTAGACATAATGCTTTGTGTATCGATGTCCACGATGGTCCTACAACCTGTTCTCGCTCTGTATATCATTTCGAAATACAGATAATATATTGTTCGCGCTGCCTCCCTTTTTTCGTTTCTTTCTGGCAACTCCTTCTTGGTGTTGAATTTTCAGTGTCGGGTAGAGAGTGTATAAAGAAAACAGAAAAAATAAAAGAAATCGAGCTAATTAAGAACCATCACATGTAAGAGTTTAAACAAACACAGTAATTGTTTGAGAACAATTTCGAAATAAATATTTTCCTTTTCTACTATTGTAATACTTAAAATACTATTTAGTCAAATGCACAAATGGTTTAGAATAAAAAAAATTAGAAACTTTATCTCACGTGAATTAATCATAAAAAATAGCTGAAGATCTTGACACTCACAGAAGTTTCCAAAATTTAAAATGTATTATTTGATTCTTAATCCTTATGCTGTAATGTTAAAATATAATGAATTTGGTTCAATAAAATTAAAATTGGCAAAAAGCCTCATAAATACAAAATTTATTTGATTAACTTCAATATATTTACTCTTTTCAAATGCAGTGCAAAGTGTGAATAATTGCCTTAAAATTAAAGTTATTTTTGGAAATAAAAGGTTAGTTTTTTGCAGAAAATATGCATTTTCCTTTGGAAATTAAATTAATTTATATCAAAATATGTATTGAAAAATTGTTAAAACTAAAATTAACTTATTTATACCTCAAAAAGAGAATAAAAAATTATTCTTCACAAAGTTTCTGTTTTGATGGATAGTTAAAAATTTTAGAACAATTTTCTTAAAACAGTCAGCAAAAATGCAATAAATTGAAATGAGTAGAATATTTATGTTCCTTTTTGATAACTTATTCTTTCTAATAAATTTTATTTTTAACAGTTTCTTTTCAAAATCTATTCTTTGATGCATTTTACAACTGATCAACCAGTAATTGCTGAGAGCCAAAATTTTATATTAATTGAACATAACTAACTCATAATTCTTGAAAAACATAATATGTATTTGTTGAAAATGTTTTTAATGACTCAAAGTAAATGAATAAAGGCTTTCTCTCTCTCTGTCTCTCTATGAAACGCACACCATATAAATATTTTGGAAATATTAACATTTAATGCTGTAAAAATGTATTTAAAATAAAGCGTCTATTTGTATATTAGTTTAATGTGCGACATCCACACAGTTAGATCTTTAAAAGTGCTCCTTAACATAAAGCTTTGTGATGAAAAGAGAACACTATATAACAAGAATAATAAATAGTTTACCGGGTATGCTGCAACAACCACCATTCCCATGAGTGAAATGAAGCCGATGACAATAGTTGCTCTGTTAAGAATATCGATACTTCTATCGATTCCTTTATTCAACTCATCAACAATTAGATATCGAACAAACATTGTAGATAACCCTTAAAAAAACAAAATAAAAATAAAACAATTATTATGTCATTTTTTGGGTTGTATTGCAATTTCAAAAATTTGGAGTTGCTACTTTAAAAACTTGGAATAATTTTATTCCTTGAAAGAGAAATTAGGTTATTGTATTGTGCTATATTCTAATATGTATTATTTTATACAACTATAGATATTTTTATTATTTGGAAAAGAAGATAATGAATGAAAATATTTTATTTATAATATTAATCATAAAATTCTCACCTAAAGTTGCACTAAGATACAGAAAAATACTGAAAAGACCAGCTTCAGGATATTTTCCTCCTGTTTCACTGAAGAAAGGAAAAATACGTATATTTATAAGAAATGCTATCTAAATAATAGGACACAAACCACCTACCTCTTAGAATCAAAGAGTCAACAATTAATTTCTGCTGGTGAATTTTGGATACGAATTCGGCATCAGAGACAATGAATATTAACATTTATATAACATTTCTTCCCGTCCTGTTTAAGGGTAATTTTTAGGGCTCAGCATGGCCTAGTGATAGCTTTTCTGAATAGGGTTGTGGGTTCGATCTAAGGAACAATGGACAAAATTGGTGCGGTGTACCAGCTTTCTACGGGTACATTTGTCAGAAAGGGTAGTTTCCAGGATTTCCCTCAAAGCAACAGGTCTTCTGTAAAAATTCTTCTGGAATTCGAGATGGAATTAAAACATTTTTCAAAAGAAGCTGTTCTCTACGCTGTGCCAATGTATAGATTTTAGATTTTATAGAAGTTTGATGATAAAACTCTCTTATATAGTTTTTATTCTATGGTTTAAAAAAAGATAAATATAACTTTTTCTGGTATTCTCTCTCTCTCTCTCTCTCTCTCTCTCAACAATTACTATAAAATATTAATTAAAATATTAAAAAAGATCTGTTGGTTCTATATTGTTCGTTTTGATGAGTAGAAAAAGTAGTTATCTGAAATATATATTTGAAAAAAAAACGAAATGTATTACATGTGGTAACGAAAAATCTTACATTCAAAATACGTTCAAAGCTACATATGGCTTGTTTTTCAGTCTAGCAGTAATGTGTGTATAGCAGTAATTGGTGGTAAAATATTGATTCTGAATTAATTTAATTTCTAGACTGAGAAATTAGCAATACCTTATGATTTTCATTTTATATTTTTACAAAGGTATTAAGGTAGGTTTTAGCTTATATAAAAATATCTGAAACTGTTGTTATTATTATGGATGCTCCAATCTCCTTCAAAACGTGTAAAAAGAGGATGGAACTATAAATACTTTACAATACGCATAATTATGTGTAACTTATTCAAAACAGAAAAGGCAATTTTTCTTTTTTTTTAGTTATCTGCAGTCTTACTTATAAATTACTTAGTTAATATTTTATGCATCTTGTTCTGTATTTTGTCAAGAAAAATGCGCGTCAATCAGAAGTTTTGGTTCCACGAGAATCGGGAGCATGCTCCTCCTTTATGAACTCTTGATTCAAATGGTTCTTGTTGAAAGAAAGCAAGTTTGTGTAAAACATATTGTTGAGTCAATATAACAGTACTGAGATGAGAAATGTATAAATTGTATTTTGTCATCTTAAATATGTTTGCCACACTTTATTATATTTTAATAATTTTTATTTTATTTAAAGCGCTATTATGAATCATTAAAATACAATATATTATATGTTAGAAATATATCCTCATTTTTATTCCTTTCCTTTGAATCAGCAGTCTCTAAAAGTAACGAATTGACGTCTTTCTTGCTTATAAAAGTAATTTATTGAAATAGGCCCTCCTTAAAGCAATTAGCAGTCAACGAATACGTCTCACTGTTCTGTTGCTTCTTTCTTTCTGAAACACTATTTTGATATTGTAATCGCTTTTTAAAAAATCACAAAACTATTTTTTGTCTGAATTATATGGATGGAACTGTCCACCACACTACCTCGTATTTTATTGTCTTTCGATAGTTCCCTCGAATGCCATTCCCTCACAAGCATTATTTATTCTTATGTTACTTCGTTAGAGTGACCTTGTTCATCTATAGATGTTACGAACAAGTTTTAAAGTCAATTTCTTTATACATTTTCTTTATATTATTATTATTTGCTAAAGAAAATTAGTTAATAGGATTAATTTACTGAGGAAAATCCCTTTTAAATATTCAATATATTAAATTAAATTCATTAAAGAATACTTATAAAGAAATTTCAAATTATTACAGTTACATAGAGCTTAAAAATTAATTTTAAATTTATACTTGAAGCGTTATCGTTTTTTATAATATATACTTTCAAGAAAACACAATTAGAAATAAATACATTGTAATGAAAATTACAATAAATTCACTTGAATAAAAATTACACACTTTTCATTATGTATATATATATATATATAATAAATTTTAAGTCCTGGTAACTTAGATTAAACATACACCACACATAATATGTTTATAAAACATGAAAAACAAATTCTTTACATTGATTAAAACTACATTTTAAGCTTTTATGTGCAATCATTAAGGTGTAAATGACTTAAAATGAACATTAATATTTTTTTTCGATTCAAAAAAATTTGCATTTATATATTCATAGAAATCGCAGCTACATTAATGTTAATCATAGTTCCAAGGAATGTTTGGTTAAGAAAATTATTAAGTATATAAGTATAAAAAAATATATAATAACATCTAATTTGTATTTCGGATATATCTTTATAACTCTGTTTCTATTTAACAATATCGACTAATACTGAAGGAATAAGTGATTACAATAGAAATAGCTTACCTAATGAATGGCATATAAGGGCTGACATGGCCAGTTAGGACTGATACCACAAAACATAAGACCAGACCGAAAGAAAACACTACACCTAAAGTCATAGGAACGTAGTTCACCTTCAGTAAAGACCAAGTCCCCATGCTTTCCTTCAAAACAAAAGGTCCAAATGAAGAATACTTTCGTTTGCACATTTAGAAGCTTTATTTAGATACAAACAGAATTCATGGAAGACCACTTTTGATTCTTATAACATTAGAGACCGATGAGAGAGACCTTGCAGTTATATAATCCTGTCTACGGTTTTTGGAAGTGATTGAAGGTTTCGTAAAAAAGAACATACTCTATCGTAGAATACAAATGCACTACGAAGATCAGTGTCGAATTTTTTCACTAGTGACCTTGTAAAACAAGTTCTTAAGTTTAAAAGATGACTTCCTCCAAAAAAGAATACTGTAAATGGTTTTATCATGAGATCTTATAACCTTCATCATTTGAAATTTTAGAGCAAGATCACTTTTAAAAAATATAATCAAATGTTTTATTTCTCAATAATCTCTCTTTAGCACTCTTCGTTCTTTTTTAAATTAAGAAGCTCTTCATCACTCACACATTTTCCCGAAACAGAAATGTGCTTCAATGAAAATGATAACATGTATCAAAATATAAATTTTTATTGATAATTTTTACTCAAGAAAGTATAAGAGTTACAATGTGGATAACACAATGTAATTTGTAAAGAACTCAAAATTAATTTATAGCTAAAAATTTTCTCACTCATAAGTTTTACAAAAAATAAGTGTTACTAAAACGTGAACTTCAAATGTGTATTCGTTCACATTACATTATAAGATATACTCACTAGAATTATATGAACTGAATTCCCTATTCCTAAGCCCGTAAATTAATATAAAGTTTTGAAAATAATTCTTTCTAATGACATATTTATAAACACAATAAGCAATTTCAAATCATTATTAGACATCTATTTTGGTATTTATATAATCCACTTTCATTAAGAAAATCTGTTCAAAGTTTTTTCTATTTTGTTCACAAAAAAAGGAATTAGCTTGAAGGGTATTATGTTATTTAAAATATTGTAATATTTATTTATAAGTAGTAATAATGCATAAAATTAAAAAAACAAATTTGTAATCGATATAAAAATTTAAAACTGGCAATTTAGCGAAAATAAATATTCCCAGCAAATACAGAAATACCGATTGCAATAAGTGCCTAAATTGGCTTGCAGATTAGAGGGGTGTTGGAGAGACACCGGCAAGCGGTACCAATACCCGTAAAAACATGTCCACTCCGGAAAAACGTGGGCTCAAATTATGGCGTGGCATTGGAGCATAATCGAAAAAGGCCGGCATGACAGCTTGTATGATATTTTACCGATGTCATTCCATATGGACAGAATGTTTTCGATAAGCTGCCCAGCGTCGGCAAAAATTAAATGACTGACCGCAAACTACTTAATAGAAATTATTTATATTTCTTAAATTTACGATTATTTTTTTATTTTTATTTAATTAATTAATTTATTTATTTTGTAATATTTTGTTTGATAAAATTTTGGTTCAATTTGCAACATTACTTGCACTGTTTATATATGTTGCATTTAAGATTTCGTCTAAAATGGATATCTCGTGCATTACAGAAGAAATCCTCTAAAAGAAATTTCACTTACTGCTTTAATATTATTAACAATTGCAAACAGAAAATTTGTAATGGTTATTAAATATTAGTAGTAATATTTATAAAATAAGTATTTCAAATATGTTCGATTACGTCCCTGTTTAACTGAAATCAAAATTTTAACAAGTGGTTATACATATGAGAAAGCTGTTGGATTTACATATTTTAATCAACATCAAAAACTATTTTTAATAGAATCAAAATGTATAGTTAAAATATTTTTGTTGCTGTTGTTATTTATGACACTTGGACAAGCGAAGCTTACTATGCCGTTGACTATCCAAATTTAAGTTAGTAGGGTGTATCTTTTGTTTAACCAGAGCACCACGAAGTACTGTACGACTTTGTACTAAGCTCCTCTAATAGGTGGCACCAACAGAGTTTAAATTTCCTTAATTTTGACAATGATATGATGTGGGAGGAAATTTTCTCCAGACCATTACAACCATGGTAACTGCTATACGACCGACCACAGGACTTTCGAGGCCACTGATTTAACAAGCACGTATATCGGATGCACTTTGGCGGTATTGGGAATCGAACCCCACCCTACCAGACAGAAGGCCGATACCCTAACCATTACGCTACCTTGGGCCCTAGAATATTTTTTTATACTTGAGAAATAAATTTCCGTAATGTAATTGTTCAATAGATAATTTATTATTAACATTAAACTAAGTTCTTATGATTCAAAATATTTCTTTTTTGAAAAAGATTTAAATATAATTTATTTAAATATTTTTTACTAAATAACTATTTCACAATATCAGAAATAAAACAATTTTATTAATAATCAGAGGGAATATTAAATACAACATTAAAACAAAAAGCTCTCAAATATCAAATAATTTTAATTTTTAATTTCTTTTGCCATTGTTACATTTGTAACAATGAGGTCTTGAATGCAGAGAAAATTTGATGGTGCCACTAGCTTTAACAGTTCCGCATTAGCACTGATATCGGATATGATATTCGGCCCTAAATCGGTTGGTTGGTTGGTTGGTTTTTATGGCGCAAGGTCCAGATAAGGACAAGCTGCGCCAATCACAAGATATTATACAACCGTTTTTTTTTCACCAATTAAAAACAGAAAATAGTAATATAGTTAAAATGTACATTAAAAGTATAAAATAGAAATATAGTTAAAATATATATTAAAGGTATAAAATAGAAATATAGTTAAAATATATATTGAAAGTCTGTAAATATATAATATATACATGTATAAAATTAAAAACTTGATATTTAAATAAAATATTTCTAAATCAGATAAAATTCATAAATCCTATGTCTTTTAAAAACGCAAATAAATTGCGATGGGGTGGTTCCCCAAGCAAATCTTCTAATATTAAAATATTACTATTAAAATATCTAAAACGCTGATGGTTAAAATCTGGGCACACAATTAAATGTGATATACTGTAAATGGTTCATCACACTTTTCACACCACGGTTGGAGATCACTTAAGATCAAATGTTTGTGGGTGAAACGCGTGTGACCAATTCGAAGGCGAGTCAGTCTGACATCTGCGCTTCGTGGAGATAAAACAGATAATGGAATGATGTATGAAAATATGGAATGGAGTTTGTTGCTGACTTGCAGGTCCCAGGATTCCTGCCAAAGAGAATATATGAAATGTTTGAATCCTTTTCTCATGTCCATTGATGGTATTGAAGGCAAAATGGAAGTAGCTGCAGATTTAGCGGCAGCATCAGCTTTCTCATTGCCATCTATTCCTATGTGGCTTGGTATCCAACAAAACAGTATCTCAAATCCCTTGTTAGTAACAGTATCAATTAATTTGAATATCTTAGACACAACTGGATGGCAATTATTGTTGTTATTCCTCAAAGCTTCTAATACACTCATACTGTCAGTGTACACACAGAATTTACGTTCATTTTTAGTTTGTAGCAGCTGAAGTGCTCGGTATATAGCCGTAGCCTCAGCGGTGAAGATGGAGCAGGATTTGTGAAGGCTATAACTGTAGGAGGTATCATCAAGATAAACTCCACAGCCAACTGATCCTGGACATTTGGATCCATCCGTAAATACTGGAGTGTAAATAGTGTACTGGACAGCGATGGAATGAATAAAGCTGTTGAAGAATAGCAGTACTTGTGTCTGATTTTTTATTCTTACCAAAGGGATTTAGCACAATAATGTGTGGATTATACCAAGGAGGATGTGTGCGAAAGGTCGGTAGACTCGATTCGGACATCACATAGGTCAGAAAGCAAAATATTAGATTTAATACGAGAGAGAAAAGGTTGAATGCTTGATGGTCTAGCATTATATAATCTCTTAAGAGCAGCACTTGGAATCGTGGAACGCAAGGGATGATGAGGTGAGGACATTATTTTTGAATAATAATTAAGAGACAGCTGTATCCGCCGCAGGTCTAATGGCAATTGGTGGCAAATTACATATAGACTCTGGACGGGTGATGTGCAGCTCCACAGCATATCCCTTAAAGCAGTACGGTGAAGAGTGTCCAATCTGCGTTAGATGGAGAGTCTAGCGGATGCATAAGCAACACAGCCGTAGTCAATTCGAGATACAATTACAGACTGATAAATTCTTAGGAGTGATGTGCGATCTGCACCCCAAGATGTATTCAGAAAGCACTTTGAGGATGTTAAGCAGTCGCTCACATTTCTTCCGCAGATGTAAAGCATGCGGAAGGAAAGTTAACTTCTTGTCAAAAATCACGCCAAGGAATTTTATCTCACTGACTACAGGAATGGGTCTATTATTTATGTGAATCACAGGATCATTATGGTAGCTAGTTTTCCTACAGAAATGGACACAGCAACTCTTACTAGGAGATATACTAAGACCATTCCGTTCACACCAAGTGGTTAAATTATTTACAGCTGTTTGCAATTGTCTCTCAATTATATTCATGTTTGAACCCTGATATGAAATTTGTAAGTCATCAACATTCAAAGTGCCATGAACAGAAGATGGTAATTGATGGAGTATGTCACTGATGAAAAGGTTAAAAGGGTTACGCTTAAAATGCTACCTTGAGGGACACCCTCAGCTTGACTAAAAGTATTGAAATTGTAGTTCCAACGCGCACTTTAAAAACGCGTGAGGCCAGAAAATTTTGGATAAATATTGGAAGATTACCCTTAAAGCCAAGATTATGCAGAGTACGGAGAATACCATAGCGCCATGTACGATCATATGCTTTCTCAACGTCGAAGAAAATTGCAACAAGATGGTTTCTCCTCACGAAAGCATTTCGAATTCGGGATTCTAGATCTACTATGTTATCTATAGTGGATCGTCCTCTTCGAAATCCGCTTTGATGAAGATGTATGCAATTATTCTTCTCTAAGACGTAAATGAGTCTAGCATTGACCATACGCTCAAATGTTTTGCATAAGCAACTCGTAAGAGCTATTGGACGATAACTCAGAGGGTCAGATGAATCTTTTCCAGGCTTCAATATTGGAATCACTATCGCTTCTCTCCATGAAGTAGGATAGGCATGCTCAGTCCAGATTCTATTAAACAATGAAAGTATGTTTAATAAAGAATCATGATTTAAATGACGGAGCATTTGATACGAGATTCCATCTGGTCCTGGGCTAGTGTCGTTTGCTTTAGATAAAGCAGACTTCAATTCTGACAGTTCAAATCACAATTATAGGGTAGAATATGTCGATCATGAAAGCTTAGAGGTGTCCGCTCAGCGATTCTTTTTAATCCTTAGAAAAGTAGGATTATATGAATCAGAGCTGGAAACACTAGCAAAGGTTTCACCGATGACATTAGCAATATCTACCGCTGAGGAGTGTATTGCAGCTCCGGTTTTTAATACAGGAATGGAATAATCCTGATAAACACCATTGGCTGCTTTAACTTTCCTCCATAATTGTTTACTTGTTGTCGATGAATTGATTGACGACACGTAGCGTATCCAAGATTCTCTTTGACTCTGACGTCTAACTCTTCGAGCTTCAGCTTTGGCTTTTTTAAAAGCAACAAGATTCTCCGTAGCAGGGTATCTTCGGAATATATTCCATTGCTTCCTTTTTTTTCTTATAGGAGAGTTGACACTTTTCATTCCACCAAGGTTTCCTGTGTTTATGAGGAATGATGGAATTTTTAGGGACAGCAACATTCGCAGCTCTGATTATTGTGTCGGTGACATATTTAACGGCATCATCTATCACATCTGTCTTAACTCTTGTCTCACTGATCACAGCCAATTGCGTGAAAAGTGACCAATCGGCCTCGACTGTACACATAATTAGGTGGTTTGTGACACACACTATTATTTCCAGCCTGAGACACGATTAGAGGGAAATGATCACTATTGTAGAGGTCATTTCCAACTTCCAAAATTCAGCAATGGCAAGAGTGATGGAGAACATATAGCTAAGTCCAGAGAGTGAAATGTCCGTGTAGGTTCGTGAAAATAAGTCTTCTCGTCGGTATTTAGCAGACAGAAGCAATTGTCAGAAATTAACTTTTCTATCTGACGACCGCGAGAATTCGTATCATCACTACCCCACATAGTACTATGTCCATTAAAATCACCGAGCAATAAATATGGAGTTGGGAGTTGAGCAACCAAATCATTCAGTTCCTCTTCTTGGATGACATCATTTGGTGGTAAGTAAAGGCTACACACTGTTATTAGACATGTGGTGTGGATTCTCACAGCCACTGCCTGGAGTGTAGTTCTTAACTGATGTGCTGTACTGGGGTAATTGTTTGATGTAATTATACAAACTCCACCAGACACAGCAGCATCACCATCATTATCCTTTCTGAAGCACTGAAACCCACGCAGTTTGGTGACAACAGTGGGCTTCAGGAATGTCTCCTGGAGAGCCACACATGCGGGGTTAAAGCGAGAGATGATGGATTTGATGTCATCAAAGCGAGAACGAAAACCGCGACAATTCCAGGAAACAAAGGAAGTCAAGAATGGAATATATTCTAACCTTTATCACTGTTGCTTATGGTCATCTCAGATGAGTCTTCAGAATTAAAATCATCATCTGATGGATGCAGCTTGACAGTGTCTGCATCCAAACACAGAAGAGCTTTTCTTGCTGTTAACGAAGGCTTCCGAACGCCTTCTTTAGCTATTTTTAATTTCCTAGCCTTCAAGGCTTTTGATTTTGCCAAAGCTGATTTGGCAATTACAGATGTTGGTGCTTCTGTGTTTTTTTGCTTTGGGAGCAAACTAACTGTAGAAACAGAATTTGTTTCTGTTTGGGTGCTGGAGGATCAGGTCACTTTTTGTGTTATAGTTGCATAACTGACACCAGGAGTGGGAGTTCGGAAATTAACTGTGCGACGAGCTTCTGCATAGGAGACATTGTTTTTAATTTTAAAGGTGACAATTTCTTTTTCCAGTTGCCAAACAGGACAAGATCTAGAATAAGAAGTGTGGTCACCTTTACAGTTGACACACATTTCTTTGGCTTTGCAGGTAGTGCTATCATGGTCGTCAACTTGAGAACAGTGGGCGCAAGTAGGTTTCCCTCTGCAAGCCATTTTAGAATGTCCATAGCGTTGGCACTGGGAAGCATCTTAGAGGATTAGGTATAAAAGGCCGTACAGAACATCTCATATAAGCTCACTTTGATGTTTTGTGGCAAGTCTGGTGTAGAGAAAGTCAAGATGAGATGCTTTGTATTAATAACAATGCCATCTCTCTTTATCGTTATTCTTTTCACAGCGCAGACTTTTTCTGTTTTCAAATTTTCCAGTATTTCTTCGGTGGAAGTATGAAACAAGTCCTCCGAAGAAATAACACCTCGTGAAAAATTTAAATTTTTATGAGGTTCGACACTTACGGCGATGTCACCAATTGTTTTTAGGTTTTGCATCAGGATTGATTGTTTTCGGTTGCAGTTTCCACTAGCAGAACACCCGAACGCAATTTCTTGATTGATTTTACTTCTCCAAGGTAAGAAGTAATACCTTTTGAATTAAGAAATGGTGGAAACATATTCAAAAGTATTTCCGATCCTTTTTATGATAAAATATTTGGCGCTAACATTTAACATTTGTTGCTCCCGAGGAGTGAGGAGAATGTGTTTTTATCCATATAAGATTAATATAAATTCAGGGACCAGACAGCACCACTCCACCACGGAGCCCTACGAGGGGATACAGTTTAGCTGTATCAGTGCTAGTCAGTCCCTATACGCTCACGGTACATCCCCTGAAGTGGACTCCACCCTTAACGAGTCACCCAGTAGATGTACCAATCGCTTGATCCATAAAGCCGATTGATGTGCTGAGGACCACAACACACCTCCCGTTTACCTGAAGCAGAGGCCAAAGCAATGTGTTGGTCTCGGAGGCCTCAATTACCAGGATCCTCCTTTCCAGGGACACGGGTCTCCACGCACGGCAAACACATGGGTGATTTAGTCCTCAAGAGTAGCTAATAGCAACAGAGCGGCGAAAGCTACTCAAGGGGAGCCCTCAACCTCTTTCGAGGCAACCACAACGAGGGAGAAAAGGAAGAAAAGCAGAAGAGTAGAGGAGAGAAGAAAATAAAGAAGAGGAAAGATCACTAGGGTACCTCGGGATTGTGACACCCGTGTTTACCTAAAGAAGGTAAACCCCCTGAGGGGGCCCTAAATCGGAAAGCATGTATCAGAACTATATCGGCATGCGAAATTCGAAATTTGCTGGCAGTTAGCCGTATTAGGACCAATATCTGTTGCCGATAACATTAAAGTACAAATTTTGATGTCGTTTGCCGATACGGAACCTTTATCATTACGATATAGTTTACCAATACCGACCCATATCCGATATTTCCGATATCGGCCCATCAGGATGCCGATAGGCTTGTGTTTTCTGGGTAAATGTGGTAGTTAAATTTCAATGATTCTTAAACTATACTTAAATCAAAAAATTCTATTTCAACTGACTTTATTTTGTTTTTGTATTTAGTTCTCTAGTTAACCATACGTTATTACCACGAAAGCCAATTCAGAAGTGAAGTGAATCACCGAAAAAAGGACGGAAAAAACACAGAGAAAACAGAGAAAGAAAATAACACCCATACCCGAACCGGGAGTTGAATCCATAACTTAGGAGTCAGGAACACTAACCACTTATCCGCGTCGGTTGGCTATATATTTTAAATAATACGGAAAACTTTGTTTCTGCGTACCTTTTAGCTTTTTAAAAAAATTAATGGGGGTTTTTAAAAATATTTGCAAAATGACAAAATAAAATTATAATTTGACATAAAAATTCTATACAATTGAAAATATCATTATTTCAGATATAGCTTTCATTAAATTTATCTGTAATCACATATTAGACAAATATGACATAATTAATTAAAAATGAACTTAAACTTTTACCAGTTGAAAGAGGTAACTTTGCAAGTCATCTTTAAATACTGGCACAGAAGTGAAATGGAATTATTGGTTTACATAGGAATTGAAATAAAATATGAAATTGTTATTTTAAAATACTCTATTCCAATCTTTTGATCATTTAAGTGGCAAACTTTTGAAATAATACCTTCCGGATATTCATATCGCTACACAAATTGCATTTGAAACATTCTTAAAGTTAACAACTTTCCATAGATTTTTTAGTTTCATTCAGTAATTCTTCGAAAAGAAATTTTTAATGCATAATATTTGTATCAATTGTGCATGCAATTGTATCAATTGTGCATGCAACTTCGATATATATATATATATATATATATATATATATATATATATATATATATATATATATATATATATATATATATATATATATATATATATATATAGAATACCAGAAAATTGCAAATTCATTTTACAGAAAAATTGAAAATCAGAAAAGTTATACTTTTTAAAGTGGCACTTATTATTTATAGACTTGAGAAAAAAGGACAATTCAATTTCTTAGCATATTAATATTTTCACTTACTTTTGCGAGATATTAAAACATCAGCTGTAATGCATTTCAACTTTCCACTCACTAGCAAGAGCTTGTTTTTAAAAGTTATAAAACAAAATAATTATCACTGGAAAGTATGATCTAATTGTATCACGAGGTACTACCGTAGGATACTACTTGTTGTGTAGCTTGTTGCTTCAAATATAAGTAATAATTTGTACTAATCTGTAGATATCTGAAGAAGTCACCATTATTGGTCGCTTCGACAAATCTGTATAAATCCTACCTCATTATTTTAAGCTATTCGCAATGATATTAATAATTCTGTGACCAAAAATGGATACCACTTAGATTTATTTTTTGTAAAGCAACTGTAAAAGTAATAAAATAATTTACGTCATAAGTTCAAAGTTTTCAGAAACAAAAGTATCAAACTGCTTTTAATCAAATAATGAAGATTGCACTTCCCGATAACGCGTGAATAAAATGCTCTTAAAAATCATTGTTTTGACGCAATCTGATTCTCTTCCCTTTTACAACACTATTCATCATAAAACTAGAATTTCTCTCAAATTATGTCAGCACATTCTTTGCAACTAATATTTTAATATTTCCCAACATAATATTCAAAAGCACTGTATTTGTAAATTTCTACTGTAATATAAAATTGAAATGGATACATTTTTTGTGATGTTCTGCTTTTTAAAATACTCTTTAGTTTTATTAGTAAAGCATATTTATATTTTTAAACTGTTATTGGAAAATTAATAATTATTGGTCGAACAGATATATAAGACAAATTTTTGAGCGAAAGATGAGTAATTTGCATGGTCAGATAAAAGAACGTCTTGCACGACCAATGGGAAAAGAATCAAGAGAACAGCCCATTATAACATTTTAGTTCTTTTTTACACCAACACACTACAAGTCAAATCATTTAAGTGGTGAGCGGAAATACGGGTATTATATATAATCGTGTCTGAATGAAAAAGAAAAAACTCGTTCTAAATATTCCATTTGCATCGGATATTGCTTAAAAAAGTTTATTTTTAGAAACAACTGAAAATAGTACTAACATTTTATTTAATTTTTATAAATTAAATGATTATCACTTGTTGACAATTTTTTAACGCCGGTGTTTATTTCTGGCTGAAATTGGTTAACAATCCCATCAATAATCGATTGCATAATATAATATCACCTTTTATCCGGGAAACCAAATTTATTGTTTTGAACCTTCGTGACTTTTGATCGTATTGCTTCATTTAATGCACAAAATTACACCAACTTGCTTCAGCTTTGTTTAGTATTTGGTTTGTTTAGCTTTGTTTATAACAATTCTGCCAATTTTTGTGCAAAAGAAATTTTGATTGGAATACATTTCATTTATATTACATTTTATGCCATTCAAATCATCTATTATTTTCGTTCCATTATTTTCGCTTTTCAGTAAGAAACATGCTATGTCGTCAAGATCCTAAGCGGATGGAAAATGTTTTCATTCTTCAATTCTTCTTGAGATACACAGGAAAAAAAAAAGAATGGTTGTAAAAAAATTTTAAATTTCAGTGAGTTCCATTTAATGCTGGAACGATTTTGAAACTTGGAGATGAACTTATCAGGATGATAACAGCTTTCAGGGAGCTATTTTACGAAGAGATCGATATGGAGACAAATAGAATTTCACTCATTGTGTCCGCAGCATCATACAAATTAATCTGCAGCTGAATTCATATCGTTGGGGTTATGGTAGGAAATTCTGAAATTTTAGCAAAGGTTAAGTTATTTAAAAAATATTTCTTTAAATAGTCAGTAATAAAACACTTTTATTACACAAAGTATTATACACAAAAGTAATAATTATTTAGATTTTCATAAATGTAAAGAATTATTGAGCCACAATAGATGTTTGAATGTTTTGGTAATGTGCAATCACATAGGTAAAATCGTCAGTATATCTCGGAGGGATAAGCAAAAATCTTCAACATTTCAATTGTTCCCCTTTAAGTGATAAGATCGTTTTTGAATCCTGCACACGTTGGGGCTTTCATTTGAGTCCTGAGAGAATAGTTCATCCTTCTAAGGAAAAGCGAAGGATGCGAGTCCTTTGGGAATATTTCCTATAAAATTGAAATAGCCGTTTAATTGATCAAAATTGTCAACTTGAGATAACTTTTGTGTTACAAAGAAAATTCCTAATGGCTCAGCATGCGTTTCAAAATCTTACAAGAATTGTAATCCTCTTTGGCATCTCATTCGCATTTGGTATATTCGTGCCTTTTATCATTGCTCTCAGCACTGGCAAAGTATCGCCTTTTATACCTTATATTATGTAAGCTTTATTTGTCATATAAAATTAAAAGGGATTATAAACAAATGATACTAGAAGAGTCTTTTTGTTTTGTTGTGAGTTACGTATTCATATCATATCTAAAGATGTAAATGGTGAGCAAATGTATGAAAGGAAATGCGATTGAAAGAAGCTTTTAAACATTTTATTACAAAACTATTATTGCTACAGAACATTTGACAGCTTTTAAACATTTTATTACAGGATTTTTATTACTACAAAATTCTACACCTTTTAAACATTTTACTACAGAATTTTTATTTAATGTGACATTATATTATATACATTAATATTTAAGCATTCTTCATAAAAAATATTTCGGCAATTTATTATGAAACAATTTCTCATAACTTAATTATAATTATTTTCGTAAATGTGATTTTTCGTCAATGTGGTTTCTCGTAAATGTCTATAGTTGAAGAAAGTTCAGTGAAGAACTTTCTTCAACTACAGAAGTTCAAAAATTTTTTATGTGTTTAATATTCCAAAAAATTTATAGTCGTTAATGAACAAATACATTTTTAGAAATATATTTTTAATATATGTTAAAAATATATATTCTAAACATTGTGAATTAATTATCAGAAAGTAAAAAATGAACTTTCCAATTAATTGTTAGAATCAATTTTACAATTAATTTAATATTAACATCTAATAAAATAAAAATTTCTCACAGGTGGGATTAGAAAATGTTTGCATTTTTCAGAAGCTAATGAAATGGATTAAAAATAAAGTTCGTTATTAAAAACAACCAATGGAGAAAATAAGTTACAATTACCAAAAAAAGAATACAGAATTATGACGCAATACTAGCGTCAGGTGTTTTTTTTTTTTTTTTTTTTTTGTTTTGTTTTTTTTAAACTGCAAAACTTACTAATCATGCGTAAAAATAGAAGATAATCAGAATTACGATAAAATTAAAAGGAAAGACCCTTTGCTTAATTCTTTACCAATGGGATAAAAAATGAAATTTTATGGTAAATGATTCAAGGAAGCTATGTTTTCCAAAAATAATTTTCTTATATATTTGTTAAAAATCTCGTAAATTTATGTAACCGTTTTTCTAACCTCAAGAACAAATTTTCAAAACTGTTCCCAACTACTAATTTATTTATTAAAATTAATATTTCGCAAACTCGTCTTTTTATCAAAGTCCTTATTTATTTTCAATAGTATACTCTATCAGACCTGTAATATATTAATCGTCAATTGAACTTCATTAGTCAAGTCACAATTCACTATCATTCATTTTTATTTAGAACTTTTATAACGTGTGTGGTTTTCATCACTAAAACATCAACATCAAAGCTTTTATTATTTACTACGTTCAGACTAAACTCTATGCGCAGAATTTTAAATAATTTTTTTTTTTATAAACTATTGTAAATGAATAGATATTATGGTGTAAGTTAGTTTATATTTAACTTTTTGCAGAATGCATTTTTTAAAAATAAATAACAGTTATTGAAAACAACACAACTTTCATCGAAACAAAGAAATTTAGGAGGACTGAAACAGCGCGTCCTCTTATCATGACATTTAGAGAGCAAGTGTTCTGTGTTCGGTTCAGATCTCACTGAGAGAATAAATATACCACGCCTACAAAGTATGCTGATGGTTGGGTCCATTTCATGAAGTTAATACCACTGTCACAGAAATTTGATAGACAAGTTTTTAGTTTAACTTCGCAATTTTCAGTTTTACTTCGTGAATTCAAGTGTTTTGCAAAAGGTTCTCAGAAAAGATGTGATGAGTCACCTCAGTTTCTTAGAGAAGTCGTGATGAGTCACGATAGAGTATCCCCCCAGTGAGGGAACCGAACGATACAGAATATGCGTTAAGAAGAGCAATGAGAATAAAATGAGATATTATAATTTGAAGAAAAGTAATATACATTTTATAACAAATTTATATATATATATATATATATATATATATATATATATATATATATATATATATATATATATATATTTGTTATAAAATGTAGAGCCATAATCATAAGTAAAATTTTCAGATTGCTATAATTATAATAAACTTGAAGATTACATATCATGAGAATAATATAATGAAAGCTATTAAATACAAAATACAATACTTGGTACAATATAGCATTGATCACCATGCCATAAAATGTATATCAAAATTGTGCATGATGAATAATATGTTGTGAAAATTATTAAATATGAAATACAATACTTAATATAATATATCATTGATCACTATTCACACAATAGAATATAATATTTCCCAATTATGCATGATGAATAGTGTATTCAAATTTAAATGTATATAATAGAGTATTTAATATGATATAATTATAATTCACACTATGTGTGTGTGCAATTTATTATGATTATATTAATTAATTAATACATTTAAGAATATGCAAGTCTATCAGAAAAATGTACTCTTCTACCACTTTTATTCGTGATAGGTTGCTGTATTATTCACATTTGAATCACTGTCATCTCGTTCGGATTCCTTTAAAATATATGCCGGTTTTACTCGATCTAAGGAAACTGATGTTGAACGATCTTTCAGCTAAATGGGATTTGTTTTTAATGATAGTTGAAGTACCTTGTGTGGGATCTGGTGTATGGCTGGCTTAAAGATGGTTGTTGATGTTCAGTGCGTAGGAAAATATGAGTGCAATGTTGCAAATCTGGATCCACAAAAATGGGATTTTGTTCGTGCCGACAAACACTGATGGGATTGAACTTGTTCATCTGTTCCTTCAGATTTGTTGCTTGTCTAAGGATTGTTTGTGGTCGAATTCATTGAACATATCCACTGGAAAAAAAAGAGATTTTCCGTAGACAAGTTCAGCACTAGTTAATTATAAATCATTCTTAAATGCAGTTCTAATACCTAGTAAAATGATGGGTAATGTGTCTGTCCATCTAGGATTTTCAAGGGCCTTTAAAGAACATTTTCAAATGGCGGTGAAACCTTTCAATGATACCATTCGATACTTATTGGATGATATGCTGTAGTGCGTATCCAATTGGTACCAGTTAGAATAAGTTATTCATGGAAAAATGAGGGTTCTAGTTGTCTTCCTTGGTCAGTAGTGATTTGGGAAGGACATCCAAATCTCGAGATCCACACATTGAAAAGAACTTTACACATAGTTGAAGCTTTGGCTTCAGGGATAGGAACAGCTTCTGGCCATCTGGTGAAACGATCGATAATTGTAAGACAATATGTATTATCATCACTTGGAGGTAGGGGTCCTATTAGGTCAAGATGAATTTCAGATAATCGAGAATCTGGTTAGGTAAATGTACCTAATGGAGTTTTTGTGCGTTTGTGAAATTTAGAACGTTGACATGGTTCACATAATATTACTTACTCATATGTATTTATACATGTTGGGCCAAACGTATCATGAACTGATCAACTTTTTACTTGCGGATATCCCCATATGAGAAAGTGAATATAGTTGATTAAAACTGATTTGGCGATATATTTTTGGAACAAATGGTCGAGGTTTGCCTGTCGACATATCACAATATAAATGCACATTTAAAATAGAAATAAACATTTTCTCCAATTTAAAAGCAGATGGATTTTGAAGAAGTGATTTTAATTCTGGATCATTTTCTTGAGCGAGAATAAATTCTTCAAAATTTAAAGAAGCAGAAGAGATATTGTCTATTTCTATGCGGGATATTGTATCTGCCACTTGATTGTCTGTGCCTTTGGTGTGATGAATATCAGTTAAAAACTGTGAAATGTAGTCTAGGTGTCTCAGCTGACGTGGGGAGCATTTATCGGGTTCTGTTTGAAGGCATAAATAGGTGGCTTTTGATATGTGTAGATTGTAAAGTCGCGACCTTCAAGTAAATGTCTATTTTTTTTTATTGCTGCGTAAATTGCCAATAATTCGCGATCATAGGTATATCAATTTTTTTGATTTTTACTAAGTTTCATTGACATAAAAGTGGTTGGTTCCCATGTATTATTAGCTGCATGACCGAATCACCAACTGCAACGTCACTTGCATCAACGTGAACACATATTTTCTCTCTTGAAATTGGGTGTCTAAGCAAAATTGCTTTTGAAAGAACGTTTTTGGCCTCAGAAAATGCAAGTCCTGTTATTTCATTCCAAGGAAGAATTTCGCAAGATTTTATTCGTGTAGAATGTTTAGATTCTTTTTTTATCTTTAATACCTTTCAGAAATTTTTTTAATGGAGCTAAAATATCTGCGGCCTTAGGTATAAAACGTCTATAAAAATTAATTAACAGTAGAAAACGCCTCAGTTGAGTAATTGTGGTTGGTTTTGGAAATTTTAAAATGCATTCTACGCGGTGGGAAATAGGTTCGATACCGAATACAGAAACATTAAATCCCAAAAATTCTATTGTAGGAACGAAAAAAAGACATTTAAAAGATTTTATAGTCAATTCATAATGATCTAAAGGTTGAAATATTTTTTTAATTGTTCTAAGTGCTCTTCAAGTGAGTAGGAAGCAACTAAAATGTCATCCGCAAAGGCATAGACAAAAGGCATATTACGAGTCACTTCATCTATAAATCTTTGAAATGTTGATGCAGCACTACAAAGTCCAAATTGTATTTTAGTGCTTTCATATAATCCGAATTGGGTAATTATTGCGGTTTTATGTATGTCATCAGGATTTATAGGAATTACATGATAAGCTTTCACTAAATCTAGACTTGAATAAATTTTTGTTCCATTTAACTCAGAAGTGAAATCTAGAATATTTGGAATACCGTCTAGAATATTTGGAATACCCATCTTTAATTGTTTGAGCATTGAGGCTTCTAAAATCTCTGCAAATGCGCCATTCAGTAGAATCTTTTTTAGGGACCATATGTAAAGATGATGCGTAATTACTCTTTGAAGGAATCATGTGAACGAGATCAATCATGCTTTGAAATTCCTCTCAAGCAACATGCAATCTATCCGGCGCAAGTCGTCGTGCTTTCGCACTAACAGGAGGACAGGTCGTCTGAATGTAATATAAGACGGAGTGTTTTATTTTTCTGTCAGGTCTTGGGGGTATATTAATGTCAGGAAATTCTCTTAAAAGATTATGATATATGACGTCACCTGATGCTGTGTTTTAATTGAATGAATGTTACTTGTACTTAATTTTCAAAGAGTAATTAAATTTGTTTTGGAATCAATGAGTTTCTTTCTATTTAAATTGGGTAAAAGAGTGTACAAAAAATCTGTGTATAATTGGAGTGAAAACTTTTCCTACCAAAAATGTGCACTTGTATATTCTTCTCAACCCAAAATACAAGTTAGAGTTTGAGTTGAGTAAACCTGAATTGCAGAAGCATTAGCTGCAGAAAGGGTCATTTGCACAGGATTACGACTTTGGAACTGTGTTGCTGGGCAAATGCTAATATCCGAACCAGTGTCAACTAAAAACGGTGTGTTTGTACGCTTATCATATACAAAAAGGTGAAGGGAAGATGTGGGCAAGGTAACACTTCCCTATCCTGCACTTGGTTTTTGTCGCAAATTTGCAAGGCTGGACGCATTTTTTGCTTTGTTTCTCAATTTAAAATGGTACCAACAAAAATCATAATTTTTAGATTTACTGCGATGATGATTTTAGGAGGTCCTATTCCTCGATTGACTTCTACCTCGACAAATATTGTCAATTCGATCATTTAATTTTTCAGTTTCAGATAACAAATTTCTTACGTTTGAATTAAAAGAAGAGAAGCACTTACTGATATTGGTGTATGTTATGTGTCCTCAATTTCCGCTGCTTTTTCCAGTGTCAGTGACGTTATAACTGCGAGAAGTGTTTGCACAGAAGTTGGCAAGTGCTGCATGAAATGTTCGAGCATCGGTTGCTCAGGCACTTGGTGATTTCGTCGTTTGAGCACACAGAGCAGCTCTGTTGGTTTTCTATCCCCGATTTTCTTCACCTTGTAAAAGTTTCCGTATCTCCTGATGGGAAGATTCTACACTGCGCTTTATAAACTCCTTTTTCAAGTGTATATATGGATCTTCCTTTCTGGATTTATTATATTTATTAATGAAAGTCAGAAGTATTTTTTGATTCTTCTAATTTGAATCTCCTGAAATGTTTCTGTTTAAACTCGTGATTTTTTCATAAACCATTTTTTTTTTTCGTTTCACTTTTGGTGTCTTATTTCTTAAAATATGGATATTTGGAATAAACTCTTTTCTAAAATAATCTTATTTTAAAATGAACTTTGAAAAACTTTGCAAATGTTTACTGAAAAATTGTGTTTTGTTAAAATTTACTTTGTAGATGCATTAGCTAAATATACAGCCTATGCCACGTTTCGCTTAAATCACTTTACAATTGTGGTTATATATGAATTTAAAATTTACCCCGGACTTGCCACATACAGTGCCTCACAAAAATGATAGCACACTTGTGCCTTACAAAAGGAAACTGTAATAAAATTAATTAAAAATACCTGTACAAATTTTTTGTGGGTGTGTTTCATACTTAAAGTTAGTGACAATTATTACATAACATACATTTTGTCAAACTTTTAAAATATTAATTACATAAAAATACAATTGTTTAGAACGGAGCAAAAAATAGCTCACATAAGTGATGGGACACCATTAGATATGCAACAAAAATTGTCTGAAATAAGCAATAAAAATATTTTTAGGTGTTTTATTTTTACTCAAAAGCAATTGGCAATAATTTATAAAAATCACCTGCAGTATTTCTCTCCAGATTGTTTTGGAATTTTTCTATTTTTTAGCTATGTGCAGCCTTGAATGTTAAACGAAAAGATGACTGCCTTATATCTAGAAATATATGCACACAAGATAATTATAATTTTCAAGCATTCACGTCAGTGTGTGCGTATGTGAGCTAATGCAATTCGCCAGTTTCTCTTCTAGAAAGCATTTTGATAGTAACATATTTTCATTATTGTCAATGAATTTTAATATCATGAGAACTATAAGCATTCTAATAATAAGAAATGTATATTAATGAAATTCACAGAATCATTATAGTTATGAAATTCAACACAACTCAGCGCAACAGTTTCGTATACCTCAAATAGCCTATACAATTTTCTAATTTCTTTATTTGCTCTGACAAAGTTTGAAGCATTGCCTGAAATGATTAAAGAGAATTTATTTTAAGGAAAATAAACCGTTTTAAACAAGAAATCGTTCATTGGGATGTTATATCCATGACTATTTCTAAATTTAGTGCTTTATTAGGCAAATAAATAAACAAACGTCCAAGAAAACAGAAGCCTATCAGTATCCTGATGAACCAATATCAGCAGTGTCGGGTATGAGTTAGCATTTGCAAGCTAATGCTAGCGGTTCCCTATTGGCAAACGACATCAAAACTTTGTATTTTAATGTTATTGGAAACAAGTATTATTTCTAATACTGCTAATTGCTGGCAAATTGTGAATGTCCATCTGCCGATATAGATCTAATGCATGCATTCCGATTCTGGACCGAATATCATATGTGATATCGGTCCTATTGCGGGATTGTTAAAGTTAGTGGCATCATCAAAGTTTCTCTAAATTCAAGACTTCATTGTTACAAATGCAACAATGGTAAAAGAAATTAGAAATTAAAGTTATTAAAATTATTGGATGTATAAAGGCTTTTTACCTTAATGCATTTAGTACTTACAATGATTATTAATAAAATTGTTTTATTTCTGCTTTTGCAAAATAATTGTTTAATAAAAAAAATATTTTAATTTATATTAAAAATTTTTTTTGAATAAACAAATATTTTGAATGATAAGAACTTACTTAAATATAAATAAAAAATTTATGATATATTTAACAATTACATTAAATAAGCTTATTTCTCAAGTATAAAAAATATTTTAGAGGCCGTGGTAGCCTAGTGGTCAGGGCATCGGCCTTCTGTCCGAAAAAATGGGAACCAATTCCTAATGCAGCCAAAGACCCACCGAGTGCTTTCGATATACGTACTTGTAAAATCTGTTGAATCAAATATCCTGTGGTTGGTCGTTGAGCAGTTAACATGGGTCTAGAGAAAAATTGCATCCCCCCCTTCTGATCATTACTGGAATTAAGAGATGATTTCTGGTGGTGCCATCTATCAGAGGAGTTTAAGACAAAGTCGTACATTGCTTCGTGCTGCTCTGGTTTAACGAAAGATGCAGCATACTGACTTAAATTCGTATACTAAGGGAATAGCGAGCTTCGATATTGTGTGTATCATAAATAACAACAACATAAAAATAAATTAAGTATACATTTTGATTGTATATATAATATTGTATTTAATATTCCCACTGATTATTAATAAAATTGTTTTATTTCTGATATTGTGAAATAGTTATTTAGTAAAAAATATTTAAATAAATTATATTTAAATCTTTTTCAAAAAAGAAATATTTTGAATCATAAGAACTTAGTTTAATGTTAATAATAAATTTATTATCTATTGAACAATTACATTACGGAAATTTATTTCTCAAGTATAAAAAAATATTCTAGGGGCCAAGGTAGCGTAATGGTTAGGGTATCGGCCTTCTATCTGGTAGGGTGGGGTTCGATTCCCAATACCGCCAAAGTGCATCCGATATACGTGCTTGTTAAATCGGTGGCATCGAAAGTCCTGTGGTCGGTTGTCGAGCAGTTACCATGGTTGTAATGGACTGGAGAAAATTTCCTCCCACACCATATCATTGTCAAAATTAAGGAAATTTAAACTCCGTTGGTGCCACCCATTAGAGGAGCTTAGTACAAAGTCGTACAGTACTTCGTGGTGCTCTGGTTAAACGAAAGACACACCCTACTAACTTAAATTTGGATAGTCAACGGCATAGTAAGCTTCGGTTGTCCAAGTGTCATAAATAACAACAGCAACAAAAATATTTTAACTATACATTTTGGTTCTATTAAAAATAGTTTTTGATGTCGATTAAAATATGTAAATCCAACAGCTTTCTCATACGTAAAAACACTTCTGAAGATGTTAAAATTTTGATTTCACTTGATCAGGAATGTAATCATACGTTTGAAATACTTTTTTGTAAATATTATAACTAATATTTAATAACCATTACAAAACTTTTGTTTGCAATTGTTAATAATATTAAGGCAGTAAGTTCAATTCTTTTCGAGAATTTTTTGAATAATGCTCGAGATAGCTATTTTAGAGAAAATCTTAAATGCAACCATGATTAAACAGCGTAAGTAATATTGAAATTTTAACAAAAATTTTATCAAACATATATTACAAACAAAAGACTATCGTGAATTAAAAAAAAAATTTTTTTTCGTGTTAGTGGCTTGCGGTCAGTCATTTAATGATTGACGATGCTGGGCCCTTTATCGAAAGCATTCGATCCGCCTATGGAATGACATCTGTAAAATATCGTGCAAGTGATCAAGTCGGCTTTGCCGATACCGTTCCAAGGGCGTGCCAAACTTTGGGCCCCCACATGCTCCGAGCAAATATGTTTTGACAGGTATTGGTATCGCTTGCTGGTGTCACTCCAGTACCACTCTTATCGGCAAGCCGATTTAGGCCCTTACTATAACCGGCATTTCTGTGTTTTCTGGGATAAGTTTTCTGTAATGACCCTTTTCTTTGACCCTTATTTTTAATATAAAATTTTCCACACAGATAGATTATACGGCATTAAGGGTTAATTCTTTCAGAAAGCAAATTACTCTCAGTAGGCAATTGCGCAGTTGGTTTAATATTATCTTTTACGCATATGATACATTTCTGTACTATCATCTTACTCATATTTCTGCCATTAGTCAATATTTTTGACGTCTGTAATTTAAAAGAGCCTGAGCATCAACGTGTAAAATTTTATGATAATTACCAATAATTAAAGATATTAATGTATGTTTAGAAGGTTGCAATATGGGATGCTTACCTGAGTAAGCTACATTTGAAGGTCGTAAGCGACCTCCAACTCTAAGTAAACCCTGATCATCTATGAAGAGATCCAAAGAAACACGTTTACTTTTGTGGGGTGTCTGTCTTTTTCAAGGAGTCAAACTCTAAAGTGAACTCATATTGAAGTTTCGTATATTTCTTAAAAGTTAATTCTGCTGTTTTGATTTCTATAGATTTTAAAAATCCAATAATTGCAATTAAAATCTTAACATCTTTATTTGATGTATCAGCTGATTATGAGTTTTTCAAACTTTGGTTAGAAACTGAAATGTCTGTGACAAGCGGGGGAATATACGCAGCTGATGTTTTTCTATTTCTAAAATCTCAACTTCTAAATATGAATTAAGATCTTCTTTATTTTATAATCTTATTTTAACAACATTAAAGGATTTTCAATCAAGACTTATTCTCAAAGGAATAAACCGAAAAGTTTTCTTTCTGAACCTCAGGAAATTTCAGTAATCTTGAAAACGTTTTCTTAAAATATTCACTGTGTCGGCCAATAAACTGCAATTTCTATACTAGTTTTCATAACGAGCAATAACTGACTCAGTTTGCAATAAAATTCTTTGCGATTTTGTTTCGGTTTTACAAGAAGACCAGTTAGTAATAATATCATTTCTTCTTTTTGCATGGTAGAAGCGGTTTTATTAGAATTATTATCAAAAAATCTATAGCAAAGTTTTTAGGATGTGATTTTAAATCTCAAAATGAGCATCATTTTTTTTTTATGTTTTGGACAAAATTAAATTGGATGTCCTCTCGAAAAAAACAAAGCTTATTTTTTGTAAATGATATCATTTAATTTAGAAATGCTAACTGAATTACGGGAAAAAGAATTATGCGAATTCTCCCCACAAAATATATATTTATTAGGTACTGGATGACAGATTAAGAGCTCAGATGTCGAAAAATTATTACTTTTATCGATAAAAGGATCTTGATAAAAGGCAACACTATCGTTCCCTTAAAAACAGGGAGTGAATGGAAAGAGATAGTTTTTTCGTGATTTAGTATTTCCTAACCTAAAACTGAAGAGAAATTATATTCCAATTATCATTTTGATATTTTTCTACTAAATTTTATGAAAATTACAATTTGCTGTAAATATCATATTTTTTCTGGTGCGATAAGAATGGGCACGAGATTTCTATAACTGACAATAAATTTGCTCAGATTTGCCGTAAAATTGTACTTCATACTGATCCAATCATCTGTATACAAAACGCACATATATCAGTGGTTGATGAAATAACATTTATTGGAGTTATATTTGACAAAAAGCTTATTTTTCTCTCTCACATTTAATATTTAAAGCAAAAATGTGAAAAGTCTTTCAAATACTTCTTGGTGTTCCGATCGTGAAATATTTTTCTGAATTTATCAGTCCCTCATACTATCTGGAATAGATTATGGTTGTATTACATATGAGTCGGCAAGAGATTCTGTTCTTCATAGATTGGACATTTTAACCATCAGGCTCTTCGAATTTGCTCAGGTGCATTCCGAACTTCACCCGTTCAAAGCTTATATGTGATTTGTCAACTGCCACCACTTCACTTACGCCGTAAGTACAGTTGACATTATTTTAAAATAATAGTTAAATGATAATTCCCCATCACCCACTAAAATCTTCTGAATTTACTCTTACTCTGAAGAGACCGTACGTCGCCCGTCCCTACAATCTTCCTTTTATAGAAAGGATAAAATCCTCTATCTCAGAATCGAATCTCTCGGATATATAGCCTGTAGTTACTGACTTGCTAGGGATCCTTCCTTGGAATACTATTAATATTATTCTCTTAAATACATTTGCTAATTATATATTAAATGCAACACTTCTTCAATCATTTACCAACAATTGTTTGCTCACCACCGCCTTCAATACTCAAAATACTTACCACTATTCACGGATAGCTTAAAGACACATAATAATGTTTGTTGTGGTGGTATTTTCAAGAATATCACTTATAGCTATGGCCTCCATATTGGTTGTATTTACACGGCTGAAGCTACTGCTATGGAATATGCTCTCCAACTTTTGACAATTAGCTCACATCGTAACTTTAGCATATACCGATAGAATGGGTGTTCTAAAACAGTTGAATAATCTTGATGGTGATTGCCACCCTGTTGTAATTACTGTACTATACCAATTGCATACACTATAGAACAGAGGTTTTGATGTCATATTCTGTTGGATTGTCAGTCGCATGGAAATTGTAAGAAATGAAATAACGGAACAGAAGCAAAATCGTCTTTCATTATTCGTGTTCCTAAAGTTCCCCTTACGGTTGTTAAGAAGGCGGTCCAAAATGTACCTTTTCCTTGTAGCAAGAGACTTGGAATTCGCAAGTATACAATAGGCTGCACTTTGTAATTTATCATCCGTTAAATAATTTAATGTTTTAAAAGTACGGAATTCGGATGTCAAATGAACTTATCTTAGGATCGGTCACACGAAATTTACTCACAAATCCTTACTTTTTTACGAACATTCACCTCATTGTATAAAATTTGATGTTGCATATTCCATCACTCATATTTTAATTGAATGTCCTGATTTTAAAGATTATTATTTATTAGTTTTCAGCTCTATACATTTAAATTTGGAAATTTTTATTGGTCCAAATCCTAATATATTTTCCTTTTTACGTGTTATAGGTTTATTAAGCAGTATATAACATTTATCTTCTGACAATTTAGATATAATTTTAACATTTCTTACATATTGCCAGCGATTTTATGACCAAGGAAAAGTATACTGAACCCAAAGTCTGGTGCAGTTTGTCTATAATCGGACTTTTCGACATTAAACTCCACAAATCAAATCAAATAATATTTGCACATCCCTCACACGTGACCGTAATGGCCAGAGCTGGTCTTTCAAACAACCATAAGTGACTTTCAGTGGCCAACAAAAAACCGGCTTGGTGCTTGCAGGGATACTTATAAATTTACATCATTTTACAACTGAATGCAAAGCAGACCTTAATTCAGTTAAGCGAATTAAACTTTATCATCGTACTTTAAATAAATAAAAATAATTTTAAAAGGTTATCGATACAAATTTATATGCTATTTCCTCATGTAATTTATAAGTAGTTTTAATTAAAAACCTATATTAAGTAAAATAAGATGAAAATACAATTTTATAAAATTGTATTGATATAGTTATGCAAAATACTGTGCCTGTCATTTAAGTTTAAATGATAAATATATTCAACATACATAATATTAAATATATCTAACTGTGATTTCCAATAAATAATGTATTCAATTATCTTACTTTCAGTGAAGAAAAATTAGTGAAAATATTTCCTATATCTTTAAGAGTTTAGGAAAGAAAATTAATCTATAAATAGTATTTGCAAAAATAATTTTCAATAATTATCATAATGGCACATAATCTCTCTCATGAGAGTTTAACATTTCATAGAAGGGAAAAAATTTAACGAACTTCTCAAATATTTCCAAAATTAAATTTGGCTTTTAAATTAAGTTGCAATTATTTGAAATTTCTTTCAAATTCAATGCTTTTATCATAAAAAAAGGGGAAAATAATAAATATTAATTAAAATTTTTATGAATGGAAAACTTCATTGAAAATTATAAGTAAGTTTAAATTTATCAGTTTAAATATTTTTAACGAAATAAGACATATTCACAATGAATTATATAAAAGTCAAAACACCTTTGCTTTATCAACATTAATGAAGTCAATAATGATTTGACATTTGCAAAAGGAACTTATATGCGAATTAAATTTTACCTGAATGTAACTAATAAACTACTTATGAAAAAGATAAAGGTACTGTGTATATGATTACCGTTATTATATATCTATAACAAACGATATTTAAAATTTAAATAATGTATTATTTTTAAAACATTGCATTGTGTATTTATTATTTTTTTGTTTTCTATCCAGATTCAAACCTGAAAAATAGAAGCAGAAACTGGCTTTGTATGTGTTTTTGTAATTAAAAATTTCTTTTAATTCAACCATAACATTACAAATTTATCTACACACATACAAACTCAGTTACTTATATTATTCAAATATTTAAACTTTACTAACAACATGGTTAAGCACTCACGTGGAATTCATAATTAAAACTAGATATCATAATGATAGTTTAATATTATAAAACAGGTGGTACCACACTAAAAAAAAATAAAAATAAAAATAAAAAAAAGAAACAAACAACTGGTTGGTAAAATAAATTTAAAAAGAAACATTGACTTACATAGGTAAAGTTACTAAGCCGGCCTATTTTGAAGACTACCAGGATAACCTGGTAGATCATTTATTCAGTATAGTTTCCTTCATGTGGACTCGTATTACAGAAGTATATTTCTTCTTCTCCCATCTAAAAACTCATAGGATTTGATTATTTCGATTTTACTGTTTATAGATTCCAATAGAACGTCAGATTTAAATAGCCAACATAGTCTTTTTTAGAGGCGATGTGCTCCACAGTCCCACAAGACCTTAAAGAGCACAAGAGTTAGAAAAAGAATCTTTGACTACGCATGCGCTGAAATCTCCGAAAGCGTTCGGCTCATTAAGAAAAAAAAAAACGAACTCCAGCTTATCCGAATGCTCACCTATAAGTGTGCAGGTTCTTGCATTGGCTATTCCCTTATATAGTCTTAATTGCAATTTACTTTTTTTAAATTACGGGAATCTTTAAATATGTATGACATAGATTTGGCATTTTAAGAATACGAAGTAGCTTCGTATGTTTTGTATTTTTTATATCTTTTTAACTCCAGTAGCTTTCACCAATCACCAGATATTCTTTTTTTTTTTTTTAAAGAAAAAAAGACTTTTTTTTAAATTTTTATTAGTTATTTATCGCTTATTGATTATATATGTTTAAATGTAAGAACGATATTTTAATAAATTTTAATAAGTTATTTCATAATTTTAATAAAGTACTAACTTTGATGACTAAAAAAGAAAAAGATATTATTTTACTCATCAAAGTTAGTATTTTAATAAAGTGATCTTATTATCTTTAATAAAATGATCAAGGTATCACTGTCAAAAAAGGTAGCTGCAAAAGTCTACTTCTTTATTTGTAAGAAATATTTGGATGAAATGATTTGTATACGTTTTCCAAATGTCTTGTAACTTACTTTTTAAGTGGGGTGAGATGTTTTTTTAAGATTAGTGTCACTGCCCTTTTTATTAAAAATAAAGTTATCATAAAAACTAATGTTATTCATCATTTATTTAGCTTTATCACTCAAGTAATTACAAAGAAATATAGTAAAAAATGATTGCATATATACTGTTGATCAAACACATAAGATATATTGATTTTTAAGTTTTATGACATTTTCCATTATATATTCCTATAAATTGTGTAAAATAACTTTCTAACATTTTGTGAGGAAGTGATAAGTAAATAAAAAATATTCAGAATTAAAAATTACATGAAATTATGTAATTTCAGTTACTGAAGAAGTATTTTGATGCCTTTTATTTATGCTGTCTAAATGGTGGGATAAAATGAGATTTTAAAATATGAGGAATAGTGTTAAGTTTTTGTGGAAGTAATTCAAGATTCCTATATTCTTTGGTTCTTCCACTAGTTCCTATATTCTTTTGTAACCACACTACATTTTTCATTCACAATAAAACATTTATTTAATCCTGAAAATAACATAACATAAATATGCCATTTTTAAGCTTTAAAAGTTTAAAATTGTTTAGATATTGACTATATATTTTATTCTATTTGAACAAACCTGGGTACTCCTGATTTTCATTTTTCCTATGATAGACAACCAAAAGAAGGACAATCACAAATATGAGACCTTTCAGTTCTATTTTATAAATTATATGAAATCATAAAAAATGAAATTTATATAAATATTATATGAGTTGGTGACAATAGTAAAATCTTATGGTATATAACATTTTTGACCTGATTTTCAAAAATGCTGGCAATAAAATTAAAAATAATAAATTGACATTTTTGTGATAGTTCTCAAGACTTGGCATGAGCAAAAAGCATTTAATCTCGAAACATCAAATACAAAAATATATCATAAAAAAAGAATAAAAATCCCTCCAAAATGTCACCAGGTCTACTGTATTTCATGTACTAGGATTGAATCGTAAGCTTGAGGTGTAGTGGTTGCTCTTTGCACGCCCAAATCACAGGCCCAAGGTTTAATTTTTGGGCTAAGCAAGATTAACTTTGCCTTTCATTTCTTCGGTGGGTTGATAAAACCAAGTATCAAGTACTGAACTGAGTATCACTCCTTGTAGAATTAACTTTTTTTCTAGATTATTATTTAGATACGTCCAAATGAATGTTTTGTACTCAAGTTATAAACCTAGGTTTCATCGAATATTGCAACATTGCAATATTTATTGGAGCATATTAGTTGAACTTTTAAATTTTTTGTTACCACCTCATACAAGTGTTCTCAACTTCATATAAATTATAGATGACCCATTGGGAATGCACATGTAAAATGAATTAATGTAATATAAATATAATCATGTGAAATTAAATATACACGAATCTTTCAAAACATGTTTCTATTTCATAATATGCCAAATGAAAATCAAGATGGAGTGATTTCTCGCAGTATCTATGTATTCCTTCCATGACACTTCTTGGCCCTCCTGAACATATATAATTCATAGCTTCCATTTATAATTTTCCAAACATCAATTTTATTTAATGGCTACACTGTTCATATTAAATCTTGTTTAAAAATCATGAGAAATAATTCCCATGAAGTTCCTATGATGTAACTCTATAATTAATTTTCACTTATGCTTTCCAAAAATTTCCAGTAAATAGAAAAAAATTAATATTGAGTGATATTCAGTTCAGGGTCTAAACTCACATCTAGTGCGTAAATGTTTACTCTGATACCAAATCCACTTTAAATATAGACCCTTTTTAAATAAGTTGTGCACCGCGCGTATCAACAACTATATCTTATCAGAAAAACGCTTTAATTATGTGTATATAAAATTAAAATATTTCATATTTTTTTCTGATTTTTCTTTTTGTTATATAAATCTTATACAAACTCTTGATTTCAGCAACTTTTATTTTATTCAATTTATTCCAGCTTAAAAAAGTTATAATTAACTTCACAAGGTATGGCATAGAGAAAAAGAATCAAATCAATATAATTTCAAATAAATTACGAAACGGCCTTTACTCTCTCTCTTTCTAACTGTACTCGTGATATAAACGAATTGTCGAAAATAATTGGATTCGGTTTTCCGAACGAGACGAAAGTGTTTGTAGATTTCTGCGCATGCCCAAATTGAGGCTCATTTTCTAACCCTGGTGTCTTCTATGAGATCCGGTCTTCTACCTCCTTCCCTCGCTCTTTCCTTGAAAAACCGGTTTCCTTCAAGTCCTACGATAGGGGATCCCACTTTGTCCAGATGGGAGGTGGGGAATCGAATTAAGTAAACGAAAGGACTTCCAGCCAGGGGAAAAGATGGCTAATTTAATTAATTTATAAAAATTATCCAGCCAGTGAATGCAACTTTTCAATTATATTCAACTCAAATTCCACAAAACATTTGATGAATTTGAAATCATAATCAGTGGATTTATATTTAATTGAGTTGTCAATGCATTTATTTGTCTAAAATGTTTTTTTAATATTAAAATAAATAAATAAAGGCGAATTACAAGTAACAGTTATGATTAAAGCAGAGAAAGAGCTTTGCCTGCTTTCTCCACTAAAGTCTTCATTTATTACTTTTACTCTCTATATAGTTATTGAATTATTCGTAAAAACGAATCCAGTGCAATGCTCCATGTACGAAACTCTTGAAGGGCTTCACTTATTTTTAACACCAGAGGCTTGATATTTTTGGTTTATTAAATTTATTAAAGTTTAAAAAAATTTATCAAATTTATTACAGTTCAAAAATTTATCAATAAAATTCTTATTCTTTTTGTTCGCCGAAATTTTGTCAAGGATTAAATTACGAATGATTGCTAGGAATAAAACGACATTTATATTAGCGTGTTGGACCCTGATAATAATAAAATAAAAAATATTTTTCAATTTGAAATGTTGATTACTGCGCTTGCAATCGTAGTTAACGTTGACTTGATGTAACCGTAAAGTTGCATACTCCAGAATACATGCTCTTTCAAACCACTTTTCCTTTTAAAGGAATATGGTTCTTTCCTGCTTTTTAAAATACGCTTAGGGCAGAGAAAAATATATGGTATCAGTTCCTCTCCTTTTCTCTAGTCTTATGGCGTAATATTTATAAAAGAAAGGGTAATATTTGATCATTTTTTTATTTTTTGAAAAACTGTAGTGTTTGCATCCTTACAATTTTTCTAACAGAATTTTCTAAAATCGGCACGTTAGGCTGACCACCTCACTGGGATAGAACCTTAACATCCCAAAACTCTCGGTCATGAGAATAGGGATGAGCACTGTATGCCCTCATAACTGGCCGTACCACTGAGTTTTCATTCCAAAGTAGAGTTTTAAGAAGAAATAAGTTTGGGCAATTTGTTCTGCAATGGATCCCAGTATTTAAATGAAATATCTTATGCTTCTTTCCAAATTAATACAGGATATATATTAATTGAACTTTTATATGATTTATATACGAGGATTTTATGCTTAAGATATGATATGAGCATCTTACAGTAATGAATGCAGGGTATGTTTAGCAGAAGTTATATTGCTTTTAATTAATTTTTATGCTATGATATTTAAATGTAACTGTTTTTAGGTTGGTGACACCCAAATAGCTTATTGTCACTAGATTATGCTTCAATATAGTAGCACATCTTAAAATTTGAATATTTTGGTAGTTTATAAAGACCATATCAGTTGTCTCAGTGAAAGGGTTGGGAGGGTATCCTTCTCGTTGTAACGGACTTTGTGCATGGTCCAGCTGAAGATCCGTTGTGTTCATTAATAAGGACATGTAAAATAGGATTTATTCACATGTTGATTTTGCTTGGTCCCTGCTTCCAAATTGTGAGAACCCACCACTAATATCACCCTCAAATAAGTAGAACTTACTTTTAGCCTTTCGAGAAATATTTTTGATGTAAATATCAAATAGGAAGGGGATAAGAGGTGGTCCCTAAAGGACACCAGCGAAAACAGTTTGTGATAGAATAAATTGAATTTAGTTTAACCACGGTTATCTTCTCTTTGTTCAGTAATTAGTTATTTAAGAAACAGAATGCCTTTTTAATGATTATTTATTTATGAAGATATTCTATTAATTATGTTTACTTTCTTTTTTTCATTATGATATGATTTGAAAAGTATCTTAAGGTTTTCCTTATAAAATGTTAATGAAAGTTAAATTAACTTTTATGTCCATGGTTGAAAAATATAAGGAGAAAAATATGATTCAGATAAGTTTTTTTTACGAAGAAAAAATAGGGAAAATGAAGTGATTTTTTTTGTACATCTTTGGTGCGATATAATCGAAAATGGGCGTTATAGAAAATAACAGCAAATTAAGCTGATTTGCTCAATTTAGCGTGATTGGCAATCATTCAAAGTGGAAAGGAGTCTTTTATTTCGATTATACTGATAACTGTTGAAGCCAAAATAAGTTTACTTTGCCTTGTGATTGCAACTGGTGGTTTAGAAGTTCGTGAATGTTTAGTTATAGGAGATTGCTTTTACAATTCTGCTTTCAGTACGCACAGTCACTGAGATGGGTGTCAAAAAGTTTTCTTCATTCTCTTACTTATAACACCTTTATTATGGAAATGAGTGCATTTACACAAACAGGTATATAAAATGACACAATACAACAAACGATGGAAAAATATGTTTTTGTAAAGAATGAAGCAAAAAAATTTCAGTTAAATATATCTAGAAAATTTTGAACCCTTTTATAATTAATTTTCGCAATGTACAATTAAAAAGTTAACTTCATTTTATAATTCCAATATTTCCATATCAATTCTTAACTTTCCCTATTATTTTTTCAATATTCTATGTTATTCAGGCCTCTATGAAGCACATATTTTTTGGGAAGAACCTCACCTGGATTTTTAAAAGGTTAGTGCCAGACTAGGTTGGAGATTAACAACAGAAAATTTATTTTATAAATATTTCTAAACTTATAAATAACTCTTTAATTTTGTTATTTCCATTAATTACATGGGATATAACATTCTTTAACTCATTAAATAATATTTTTCATGTGACATTAAACTGATTTTATTAATACTCCATGGATATACTAACTCTTTTAATTTATTATTTTTCCATATTTTGTTTGCTGTTTTAAAGAAATGTATATTGCATGAAAAAGAAAGACTGTTCAACAAAACTTGATTAATTATTCGAAAATATAATGAATAGTTTCTTTAAATATTTGACTTCAAGTTAACACAATTTACTTAATTCTCAATTGATTTTTAGTTCTCCGAGCAGAAAATTAAATAAAAATATGCTTAAAATGTAGTTAGGTTCAAATTTTAAAATGATTCGAATGAACCTATTGAAATAAAATGATAAAGAAAAGAATATTTTAGTTTTCAGAATAGATACATAATAAAATTAATCACAAATAAAGAAAAGGAGCCCCACACAAAATTTCCAATGTCTATCGTTTGAATGCGAATTTAAAATAAATGAAATCTGAATTAAGCATTTTGATGACTTGTTTTAAATTAAATTTAAATGAGTGAAAAATTTGATACTAATTAAATGAAATCTGAATTTTAGTTAAATAACTTGCTTAATTCTAAATAAATTACATATTTTTTTTCAAGAAAATTGGGTCAATAATAGGAGTAGTTAATGTATTGTTTAGTTTAAATTTGTAAAATCTCGCATCTGTTGCATGATAATATTATCGTGGGTGACATATAACGCATATGTTTATTAAAAATAATATTTAATTGTATAAAAAATAAATTTATTAAATGCTCATTATAATATAAAGTGCATAAATTAAAACAATATTTTTAAGACAGTAGCAACAGAATTATTTAGTTTTTTAAATACAATGAATAATCCATAAATATATATAAATTATTATAATAATCAAAAAGAATTAACATATTTAATATAAATTAACATATTATAATAATCAAAAAGCAATGTGTTAGAGCTCTGAAAAGCTTTATCCTAGTATACGAAATCAAGAGACCAAGTCTATAAAAAAAAGTCAAAATTTAACAACTTTTAACCAGGAGTATTTTATTTTGCAATAATATAACATTACTAAAAAAAGAGCGGAGGAAAATCATGGGAAAACCTATAAAATTAATGGAAGTCTTTTGGTGATCAAGAATAGAGGAAGTGGCAGAATTTTAGAGATCTAACTGGACATGACTTGACCGTTTAGCAAAACATCTAAACACACCTGAAAAAAAGTGTTCAACTTATAATACAGGCATCATGTATTCTGACCATCTCCTAATGCATAAAGGCTTAAGTATAGAGTCTAAGATAAAAAATAAATAAATAAATAATAAAAATAAAACGGGGACGTCTTTAAACTTTATTGAGTTACGTTATTGGGTAATTTTATTGGGTACTTTACAAACTTTATTGAGTTTACTCTTCATGTAAGAACTCTCATGAACAACCAACAAGCTTGCTTCTTTTATACTGTTTTCTATTTGTTTCAATTGTACTTTACTTTTTTCAATTGTTTCTTTTTCGTGAAATGAGTGAGATGAATCAGCTACAAAAAAACAAAGAGTATTTATTTAATTTAAAATTCTACAGTCCATTCTTTGTAAACGAGCTATTGAACACAACAACATTCTGGTCCTGCTCGCCGGAGGATTGATGAGATATTGCCTACCACGATTGCGAGTATGAGTAAACATCAACAACCCAACTGTCTTGGAGAGCGGTATCAGTTGCTATGAGGTATGTGCTTGAGCTATTTTGGTCATGGTGCTTGAGCTTTTTTGGTCATGGTGCTTGAGCTTTTTTGGTCATGGTGCTTGAGCTTTTTTGGTCCCATGAGATAATTTATATTATCAATTTGAATTAATTGTGTTGAGCTTAATAACTATTTTTATAATTTGTGTTGTTGATTAATTTAATTATATATAAATTTAAAATTGAGTTTTGAGTTCCATTTTCAAAATGTTTAAAAACGTGAATAAAATTGATCTGCAAGTTGCGGCTACGGAGTTAGGAGAAGTCATTACTGATAAAATGACAATCGTAGAGTTAACGAACATTATAAAAAATAATGTCACGTTTAAAAATGAGCCCGAATATGAAGCTGATCTTCTGAAATCTATAAAAGAGAACCGTTTAATAGAGTTAGAGATAATTGAGAAAAATAGGCAAACAGAGTTGCAATTAGATTAAATAAAATTAGAAATAATGAAAGCTGAATTAGAATTAACACGCTTGTGTGTGTGTGAGAGAGTAGATTCAAAAATTGTAGAAACTAATCCAGAAAATGAAACTGAGGACTGCAACTCTTTAGATTCCTTAATAAAAAGCATTAACGATTAAAATACCGAGTAAACCAGAATGTTGGAATCTATTTTTTACTTCTTTGGAGAGAGCATTTGTAACAAAAAATTTTTCAAATTAATTTAAATCAGAGATTTTTCTTAATTTGCTAGGGAAAAAATCGTCAAATGTAATTTCTTACATAGGCGACAAGGAATTAAATAATTATGAAAAAGTTAAAGAAATTATTCTAAGAGAATTTGAGCCCACACCACAATCATGTTTAGAGCAATTCAGATAAACAATAAGACACCCAAATGAAACTCATGTCCAGTTCGCTTCGCGCTTAACAACAAGTTTTGATTACTACTTAAAATTGAGAAAAGTATCTGATTTTGCAAAATTAAAGCAATTAATTGTATCCGATAATATATTTCAAACATTAGATAGAGAAACCGCTGCTCATATCAGTATTAGACAGTCAGATACTTGGTTTGAACCCATACAATTAACAAAAGAAATTGATTTATTTTATGTATTCCGAGGGAAACCGTTAACGGTAGAAAATAAACTAGTGAATTCGAAAACACACCCCACAAATCAAAGAAATATTTCTAGAGTATTTTTATCCGATTCTAAGAATTCAAAATGTTTTCTTTGTTCAGAAAATTATCCCTTATATAAATGCAAAAATTGTATGGCTTTGTCTGTTTCTGATAGAGTAGAGATAGTTAAGAAAAATAATTATTACTTTAACTACCTTAGTAAACACCAAGTAAGTAACTGCAAATCGCGGTTTTCATGTTACTTATGTCAAAGAGAAAGAGTCAAAAGGCGGCATCACTGCTCTTTGCATTTTCCGAGAACTGAGGAGTCCCCCCCTGCACAAAGTGAAAGCGTTAACCGACCCTCAGTGATTGGCCCCCAGTGAAGAGTCTTCACTTTCCCCACTTGCTTCCATTCTAAACAAAACAACCCAGTTCTTTCTACGAGAGTCATAAATCTGTCAAAAACTGTTTTGTTAGCAAGGTGAATTGCTTGCTAAGAGATCGCGGAGGAAATTTTTACCGAGCACGCGCTATTTTAGATCAAGGCTCAATGAATAATTATATAACTACTGATTGTGCAAATAGTTTAGGCTTAAAATGAAATAAAACAAATTTGACAGTCTGTGGTATAGGTGATACGTGCACAACAATTAAATCGGTTACTAAAACCACAATTTCTAATTTAGAGGGAAATTTTAAAAAAGAGCTAGAATTTTTAGTTGTTTCTAAAATTACTGATTTCATGCTGTCAAAGATGCTTATAGTTAATGTGCCAGAGTTAAAATATGTAAAATTGGCAGATGAAAACTTTAATAAACCAGGTTGTGTGCATAGATTTACTTTTAGGCGCTGAAATATTTTAGGAATTATTACGCCCAGATTAGATTTTTCCTGTAAATAGAGATTTAGCTCTTCATAATACCGTGTTTGGTTATGTAGTTAGTGGGAGCTTAGAGACTGCAATGGAGGGAAAAGTACATTGTGGATTTATTAAAGATAATACTACTTTACATGAAGCAATAGAGAGATTCTGGGAGATAGAAAATGTTGAAACTAAAATTTCTAAAAATAAAGAAACAATAATACGTGAAGAACATTTCGAAACAAATGTTAAGAAAGACAGTACAGAGAGATATATAGTTAAAATGCCTTTAAAAGAAGACCCAAAGGGCTTAGGTGAATCTAAAGAAAATGCATTAAAAAAATTAAATTCGTTATGCAATCACTTTTTAAGAGTGTCTTAAAATTATATTAGAAATTTTTGAACGAGTATGAGGAATTGAGTCGCATGACAGAAATTCCAGATTGTGAGGAAGAAGTAGGAACGCATTATATACCCCATTTAGGTATTAATCGCCCTGATAAGAGTACTACAAAATTTCACGTTGTATTTAACACGTCTTCTCAAACAATTTTAGGAAATTCACTTAATTCCTTACAATTTAATGGTGATACTTTACAAGAGGATCTTTTTCAATAATGGTGAGATTTCGTAAACAGAATTATGCTTTTGTAGCAGATATTAAACAAATGTATAGAATGGTTTTAATTGACCCTAATCAAACTAAACTTTTGAGAATTCTTTGGAGAGAGGGAGTGAATGAACCAGTTAAAACTTATGAGCTCAAAACAGTTACGTATGGCACAGTTAGTGCACCATACCTTGCAACTAAAGTGATTTTTCAGCTATCAACAGATGAAAAAGAGAAGTACCCCCTAGCATCACCCGTTTTAGCGAGAGACTTTTACATGGACGATGTGTTTAGTGGTGCTGCCACTATAACTGAAACCAAACAGCTTCAAACTGAATTGAAGCATATGCTTAGGAGTGGAGGAATGACGCTACACAAGTGGTGTAGAAATAATTCTGAATTAAAGACAGGCTCTCATAATGACTACCATTTACAGGAAGAGACAAAGGGGTGAGGAGTTCTGTGGAGACACAGCACAGATCATTTCATTTTTCAAATACATGTTGAGAGTGCTATTCCTCCAACGAAATGATCAGTGCCTTCTACAATTGCAAGAACTCTTGATCCCCTTGGCCTCTTGGGTCTAGTGATAATTAAAGCAAAGATTTTGTTGCAAAAACTTTGGTGTTTAAATCTAGAGTGAAGTGATGCCCTTTCTGCTATAAGAGCATAGAAAAGGCTGAACTTTTTAAAACTTTTCTAACGATCAACAATGTTGAATTTAAGTGATGCATATTGATAGACAAATCAAGGCACATTGAGCTTCATAGATTTGCGGATGCATATGAGTCTGCGTATGGATGAGTCATCTTTTGCAAATCAACATCTGAGACTGGAGATTCTGAAGTGACTTTAGTTTGTAGCAAGTCACAAGTAGCACTCCTTAAGAGAGTTACAATCCCGAGGTTGGAACTGTGAGCAGAGGTTCTTTTAACGAAGCTGATTACAAAAGTTAAAGATGCCCTACAACGTAAAGACTTCAGTAAGAATATCCATTTGAGGAGTGATTCCATGATAACTCTTTCGCGGATCAGGAAGGAGCCTTACCTGCTAAAGACGTTTGTTTCAAACCGAGCTGTCGTAAAACAGGACTTGACTCAGATTAATCAGTGGCGCTATGTGTCATAGAGGGACAATCCTGCTGACCCCATCTCGAGAGGAATAGAACCTAATAAACTGACTGAAAGTGAAGTATGGTTTAACGGCCCCAGTTTCCTTGCTGATTAAAACTATCCCAACCAAGAAATTCCTTCATTAGTGATACAAGATGACTCTGAACTGAGAAATATGCCTCAAAATGACTCATCTGTATTGACTTGAACTTCAAATTCCTTTATTTATGACTTACTCTATATTAGTAATAATTATACTAAAATATTGCATGCTGTAAGTTATACTTTCAGATTCCAATACAACTTAAATAACTCTACTAAAAGGAGGATATGAGAATTGTCAACAGAAGAAATCAAGGTAGCAGAAAAATTCTTAGTAAAAGAGGTTCAAAGACTAGAATTCCCCACTGAAATGAAATGTTTGGGTCAACAAAAACCTGTACCCGATAAAAGTAAGATAAAATGCTTATGCCCCTTTTTAGATCAGGCTGGATTATTAAGAGTAAATGGTAGAATAAAAAATGCAAGTATAAATTTCAATAGTAAATTTCCTATTATTCTTCCAAAAGGCCATAAACTCACAAAAATCATTATAGAAATATATCATAAGCGATATTTTCATTTAGGTCCAACTGCTTTGCTGAATTATGTCAGACAAAAATTTTGGCCTATGCAAGGTGAAACAACTTGTCGAAAAATTGTGCATGATTGTATTGCATGTTTTAAAGTTAAACCTATATGAGTTGAGCAATTAATGGGTGATTTGCCTAAAGAGAGAGTTACTCCTGATTTCCCATTTAATTGCTCATGAGTTGATTTCTGTGGACCATTTAATATAAAATATAGACATCAAAGAAAAAGTGTTCTGCACAAAGTATATGTATGTATCTTTACATGTTTGGTAACCAAAGCCATTCATCTTGAAATGGTAACAGATTTGACATCAGAAGCATTCATTGCATGTTTAAAGAGATTTGTTGCTCGTAGAGATTTATGTTCAAAACTATATTCTGATAATGCAACAAATTTCACAGGTGCAAATAAAGAATTGTCCAGACTGCACCATTTGGTTTTAAAATCAGATGAGAAACTTGCAAATTATCTTTCAACAGAGGAAATTGATTGACATTTTCTTCCTCCTACAGCCCTCTATTTTGGTGGTTTGTGGGAGAGTGAGTGGTGTGAAAATATTTAAATTTCATTTTACAAGAGTGTGTTTTATGGCTAAACGTAATTATGAAGAGTTTTTAACTGTCATTGGTCAGATAGAGGGTATTCTTAACTCCAGTACCTCTGTCCTCAGATACTGATGTGTATGATGTATTAACACCTGTCCACTTCCTAATTGGTAGACATTTAAATGCTATTGTTGAACCTAATTTTAATTGACATGAATGAAAATAAATTGAGTAACTGGAAAAAATTAACAAAAATTATTCAAATTTTTTGGAAGAAATGGCAGGTGCAATATCTTAATAATTTACAGCAGAGGTCCAAATGGAGAAAGAAAATGTTAAAATCAATGAGATAGTGCTCATCAAAGACGAAAATCTACCTCCTTAAAAATGGTCATTAGGTAGAATAGTGCAACTATATCTGGGCGATGACAAACGGGTCATAGTTGTTAAAGTAAAAACTTCTTCAGGAATTTTCAAAAGATCCATTTCAAAAATTTGTATTTTACCTATTAGTATATAACTTGTTATTATATTTTATCTATTACTTATAATAATCTGTGTTTAAATTAATCTTTGTGTTTATATACTGTTTATATTAATTTTGTACGTAAGTTTTTCTTTATAATTATTTGTATGTTCATTGGTAGAATGTAACATTGCAACGTGTAGCGGAATATTCCGTACCCATGAAGCGCTGGTACAGCAGCGCCATCTTTGTATGGGAGAAAAACAAAACAAAAAACTGTGAAAGAGGAGGGGGTCGAGTTACTGCTTTGGAAGAGAGCAGTTGTAAAATGATTGACATGAATCAGCGACGAAAAATAAAGAGTATTTATTTAATTTAAAATTCTACAGTTCATTCCTTGTAAACGAGCTATTGAACACACAAACATTACCACATCTCAGTTTGTGCATATGAGACAAAGCAGTGCACAAAATTACGCACTACTTTTGTTTTAATGCGTGGAATAATTTTCCTTTCAAGGAATAAAAACCTTCACAGAAACAGCCTTAAATTATAATTTAATCAGATGAATAACGCCAACACACTATCACATTTGCTATGTTTTATTCCTTTTCCAGTGTTTTATTCCACTTTAATGAACAGGTAAATGCATATTTGTGATTCTTGCTTTTAATCTTCTATAAGGCCAACTGTGGCATCTGGAATAAAAATTTTATAATTAATACCAAAAATTGGAACTAATTCACTTAATCTTATTTTTATCAAATTTCCATTAAGTTTCTTCAAAATAGATGTTTTAAATAATTTAAATATTTAAACACACAAGTATTTGAAACACAATACTTCAATATTTAGTTTTCTGAAGTATAATTAAATGAAGAAAAATAATACAATTCAATAGTGATCTATAAATTATAAAAGAATTCTTCCTAATTTCCTGAAAAATCACTTTTTTTAATGATGAATACTTACTCAGCCGAATTTTGAAGCACTGGATATTTTGAGAACTAATCGTTAAATGTAATCCATTTCTAATTCTAAACATTTTGAAATATAAAATGTATATCATTCTTAAATTGTGAGTAGCTGTTTCAATTTTGTTTGGATAAAAGTCGTTTTTTTTTTTTTTTTTTTTTTTTCCAATAACCCATGGGAAATGGCGAATCGCTAAAATAATCTTCTAAAATTGAAATCTAGCAGCAAAGGATGTTTTAACACGCTAACTAATTGGTATATCCTCATTTGACGAAAAATAACTTTTTATTACTTCATTACCAAACCACTTAAAAAATATTGCTTAATTTATAATTACACTACCACAATGTTATCTTGATTAATTGCAACACTGTTATCTCGATTTTTATAAGAATATTAATACACTGCAGTTTCGGTAAATAATTGAAATAATACAAACAATTAATATCAACATAATCGCTGTTAAATTATTTTTGATGTAAGGTAAACAAGAAAAAATTCTTGCCGTTTTTCGTTGCCATTAAATGAAGTGAAAATATTACTTATTTTCACTAAATTAGTATAAGACATGGTTGACAGAAGTCGAGAGTAGGAATATCAGTCGTTATAAAAGCAGGTCCACCATGCACATTTATCAATCGTAACTTGTACAGTAGCGAAGAGAAATGGACATGTCAAAGGAGCTCTTTCGGTGGTGCTTGCTTTACGACTTTAAAGTGGGCTTATCAGCTGCTGATCAAGTCTCCGAATATGTCAAGCGCTTGGTGATAGTGCAGGTAATAAACGTACGGCAAAGCATTGGTTTCACAAATTCAGGTCGGGAGATTTGTCCCTCTGTAATGTCTGGTGGACTAGTCGTCAAGATCTCCGAGTTTCACAGCAACGGAATTGCACACCTGGGTACACATTCGCAGAAGATACTGGATGCCGATGGTGATTATTTCGAGGACAAACAATAGATTACTCTTTCTGCAGGTCATGTTCTTTTTTTTGGGGGGGGGGGGTTCCTTAAAAACAGCAAAAACTTTCTTGTTCGTTTAGTAAAAACTGCTCAACAGGAATATTTATGAACACATTAGAATAAGTTAGGTAGTTGATATGAATGGAGAAAAAAATTTGAAGGCTCGATGCAGCTTCAGAGGGGGCATTCAAATTTCTTGTAATGATTGCATTCATTTTTATTGCAGTTACTTACTTACATAATTGCCTTTTAAATCTATAATTATTTATACCATTTGATACGAAATATAATTTTAATTTAACGGGCCGATAAAGTTGTATGATTTCAAAATTTGAAAACTATCCAGCATAAAGCATAATTTTCAACAGAGAATATAAGCATTTGGGTATAAATATTTGAGTAAGGGACAAAATTTTGCGCCAAATTTAAGTGATTTGTTTTAATCTCTCTAACTTTTACTGTATTTTAAGAGAGAGAGAGAAATTGAGCAAAAATAATGATCAAATTTCTTGCAAATCATAGGATTTTTGTAATTACATTTGCTGTAAATATTTATAAATATTAATTTATTGTGTATTTTATTTTTAAATATATTTTAAAATATCATTTTAGCATAACACATTAAATATTTAGTATAATTTGAGTAGATCAAATACTTAATATTATAAGACATTTGATATTTAACATATTTTGGGTTGCCACTTATGAAATACTATCTTCTTAAAAAATATCTTCACCGATCTCCGATGTTGTATTTTTATATACAATAACTCAACTAATCAGCGCAACTATTAAATGCAATTTTTGTACGTGTTATTCAGTAAAAGAGATATATTACATCTTTTAGCCAATCCAAGCAACCATCATAAAGCCCAATTAGAATAATTAATGAAGCTCAGATTCATCTATTTTTAAATTACAATTCCAATCTTGCTGAGAATCTGATCTAAATATCGAAGGCTTTTGAAAAGACCATTCAGGCGTCACACTATCCTTTCTGAAGGGAAAGAACATCGGTGTTCCCGATGACAAGTTCTTGAAATTATCAATTAGGAACTTTATCGTTTCTTCCATGTCACTGAACCGATTTTAAATTTGCTTTGCAATGGCTTGGTGCTTAAAGTTTCACTCACGTTTGAAATGAGCCCCTGCAAAAAATCATTCATTCTGAAGAAATCTTTTTCAGAGGAGTGGATATTTTATAGTTTTCATTCAAAATTAGTTTCCTTATAAATTATAATAAAAAAAATAAAAAATAAAAAAAAACAATGTTTTTTACGGCTTTCTTTAACGAAAAATTTTATAAGAGTTCCAAATCGCGAAGAGTGTTAACAAGATTTGAAATTTAAATTGAAATATAACTCTGAAAAACAAAATATAAAAAGCACCGTGAAGAAAAGACTGATTTATATATATGATATAGATAATTTTAGCATAGGAATAATAGTAAATCAACCGCGCGAAAGTGTTATAAAAATCCGTTTATAAACTTTAATTAGTTATTTTTACTAAAACATTATTTTAGACTAAAAAATTATTGGAAATTACAATTTGTGTATAAATTGTGTACTTACTTATTGCAGACACCGTAGAATTTATGAAGTCCTCAGTAACATTAAAACCTAAATAAAATTTTAATTGAATCAATGCATTTTTAAAATGGATCAATGCAATTATAATCTAGGGAATAAAAAAAAATACCTACTTTGACGGTTAATTTTTGATTTCATAGCTTCTCTCCTTTTGTTATTTTCCCGTAGTTTGATTAGATTGCTGTTCGGAAAGTAGTACATAATCAAACCCATTAGAGCAATAAGGAATGCAAGTGCTACCATACTGGAAATAGATTAAAATTTCCCTCAATAATATTACTTAAAAATAATATAAATTACATATATTTGAGGTTTTTTTTATAACTCCCCCACGCTAACAGAGAAACTAGCTTAGAAGCAAAGAGCTTTTTTTTTTTTTTTTTTTTTTTTTTTTATATTAATCTATTAAATATAATAATTATTTTCTTTTTTATAAAACTTAGCAACTAAAAATCCGTTATTATAATTATATTTAACTTTTTAATTAAAATGAAGAAATTAAAGTCGAAAATTCTGAAGAAAATGTTATTAATTAAAAAAAATTCAGGGATGAAAATGTTACTTTAATGAAATAAAAAGCACACTTTAAAATTTCCACTCATCAGTGACTTTTAAAACTTACTCAGGCTATCTTCCATATTATATCATTATATTTTTAAAATTTAATACTATAAAGAAAAAAAAAAAAACAAAAACAATTAAGTTATTTTACTTTTAAAGTTAAAAGATAGATGGCGCCTCTATTTTCAATAGAAATTTGAAATAAAAAATTGGCGAAATTTGCTCATTGCGAATTTATAACAATAATGAATCGTTTCTGAATATGAAGTAGAGAGCAATATAGAAATATTCCCGTATTTCAAACATTTTTAATACCTATCAAACATTATGCAACAGGAAACACAATATGCTATATAAATAAGCATTTATGGTTAATTCAAAATTTTAATATAAAACCAAATTTTAATGCGATAAACTTTTTTGACGTGATTATATTTGGACAGAATTATAAACATAAAATGTATTTCTTAAAAATATTCCATTCATAATTGTTTCTTACAATTTTTTCAATAAATATCTCAAATGGCATAAGAAAAAAGGTAAGAATATTCAATTTTCTCTCTCTCTCTCTCTCTATTCGATTATTTTATTACTTCTGAAAACTGAATTTATTTTTTCAAAATAGTACATTGATTTCATTTAATGTTTTTCAGACTTTTATATCACATTGAATTTTTTAACATTACATAAATTAAATACAAAAATCCGTCAGAAAATTTAACACATAATTTCTTCATTGTATTTAATTAAAGTAGACTTTTCCTTTAAGTCAAGAATACCTAAAAATAAAGTAAACAAGATTGCATACTATATTTATTAAAACTATTAAATATCCAGCCAAATTCTTAAAAAAAAAAAAAATTCTCTATTTTTTAAAAAAATAATTTTTTATTGTTCATTTTACACTATTTTTTTTAATTTTAATTACTGAATATTACATTTTTCTCATGACATTCCTGTCCAATTGACTTAGTTTATCGAAAAAATGTGGGTTAAAATCTACTTTTGAATCACTGATCATTAATTTTGAAATAATATATCACGTAAATAACTAAGCAAAAATATGTCATGATTTGAATATTTTAATGAGAAGAGAGAGAGAAATATATTTCTACAGATGAATTTATGTTTCTATTTCAGTTACGGAAGATATTTTTCAATTTATAATTTTTCTTTTATTTATATTTTTTAAGAAATTCTCGAAAGATTACGTAACAGAGAATTATTTTACCTATGCTATTAACTTTAGTTCGTAAAATTTCAGATAATGGCTTTAGAAAAAGTAATTTTACGCTTCTTTTAGTACATATCTATAGAAAAAAACCTTCAGAAAATGCAACATTTCATTGAGCAACATTTGAATTTCATGGTAAGATCACGTTATATATAATTCAAAGCAATCCCCAGTTTACTATTTATAGGGGAAATTTTTTTTTTTTTATTGTGATAACAAAACTTGTGTTGATATGTAATTTGTTATTATTGATTAATATATCACACAATATTCTAATCTTTGCACATTTTTGTGACAACACTCCCAAAATAAAAAAATATAAAAAATCAAAAGTAAGCATTTAATTTATGAAGAAGTACTCCTATAAAATGCATTTATTCCTTAAGCCATAACATACTTTGGAACTAAATAAATTGTTGATATCCTGCTTTGCCCTAAAACAGACAATTTCGTAAAAGCGTAAAGATAGTTTTCTTTAAAAAATTGGTTTTCTGAAAGCGATATTATTTATTAAAAGCGAGGAAAATTCGAAAACAATGTACATCAGATTAATATATAGGAACTATTCTTTTATGTTGAAGGAGAAAACAAAGACATTCATTAAAAAATATCACCCTCTAAGCAATATTTTCGATTCATATATATTAAAAGAATTTGCGCTTTCAAATGATATCAGTCATGTTTACATATTTAGAGATTGGGTGATGTTATTCATTTATGTGCCAATTTTCATGACTGAAAACCTTAACACTTGTAGAGAACTTAACAAAATTATCTAATCAAAAGCTGCAAGAACCGTGTAAATGAATTTAAATTCAGAATTGTCTGATCTCCATTCGTTGTTCCTAATGATGGACTTTTCTGGAGAAAGGATAGCCTGGTTATTTTAGATTGTTTTTGGCATTTCTCAAAATCAGCATACCTACAATGTTTATCTTACATATACCATTAACGCAAAAGTGGTAAAATCAAAATTATTGGTATCTAAACACCTTGCTGGTATTAGTAAAGATAAACCATCTGCTATAGCCATTTACTTATCAAATTTCAGGAATAACAAACTTAGTCAATTACAGCTTTAAAATGCACAAAAAGTAAGGTCCACTGATGCAGTCTTACCTCTACCTATGTAATATTAAAATTCACCACACTGTTGATAATTTTCACCAAATTGAATAAATCAATTTGCTCTTAAATTTAAAAATCTATACAAATTGTTTACACTTTTCTCAATTAACATTTAGGAAAGATAAAACATTATATATATATATATATATATATATATATATATATATATATATATATAGATAGATAGATAGATAGATAGATGAGATGAATCTTCTTTAAAACACATTTTAGCCTTATATTTATTCACTTTTACATAGTTTGATATCAGAAAAGAATATCGATTAAAATTCTTTTTTCCTTTAGATTCGTAAAGGAATTTATTTTATTTTTTTTATGCATGATTGCTGTATCGACATTAGTTTGCTTAATATTATCCCAAGCTGCATACGCATAAAATAAAGAAAATTGCTTTATCATCTACAACACATTTTAACTAAATGAAAATTTATATTTTTAAACATTTTTTTTTAAAAGAATTATTGATAAGGTACGATAAGATGGAATATCATTTACCCCAAAAGTCTTAATATATTATAAACGTTCCCTTTAAAATACAGCAGTCTACAAAAGTTTTAACTCAAAAGTAATTAAGAAATTCTGGACGAAAATATAGAACTGAACGCATTATTCCCCCGCCGTTATGATTCAAGTTATTAATTTAAAAATACTAATGAGCCCTCAAATGTTTTGTTGGTATTTGAATAGTTTAAATATTCATTGTATTTTGTACTTTTCTTTTTGACAAAGCAAAGTTAATTCATTTGTATGAAATCAATTTTCCAATCTGCTGTTTTATGACTTTTATAATGCTAATTTTTATTCACATATTTTTATAGTTAATTAATGTAAATGATTGATATTCAATAATTTATCAGAAGGATTTTATTTTATTATTTATTAACTTTATTAATTAATTAATTTTTATATTTTATGTGCTTTTAATTTTTAATTATTTATTTTTATATTACTCTTTTATTAATTTTATTTCATTGCAAAAGTAAAACTGTGAAATGTACATCTAAACTGAATGAGTTTTTTTAGTTAAATCTATTATGCATTTTTGAGTCTTTTTAGTTGAATCATAGCTTTAAATGTGGTTGTTGTTGCATACCTCCAGTGTTTAACAACGCTAGATTAGATTTATGAAATTTCTCCCGCTAAGAAAAATCTAGCACTAAAATTGGGCTTGTGAAAAGATCAATTCGGGAAGGTCCTAAGAAATTCAGAATGTTGTCAGGAGTGGTGTGAAAGTCACCACATTTCATGCAGGCTAGGAAAATCATTTTTTCCACAAGAATAGGACATAAATCTCAAGTGTCTACTGATAAGGGAAGCTGTTGTGTTGAAGCTGTTGTCTGAATTTCTGTAGCTGAGCTCCTACCTCCAGATTGTTTTGCTCTGGCATTAAGAATAGAAAGAGAGAGAGAAAGAAAAGATGAAAATTTATTTACATAGAGATTTATTTTCAATTTTACAGTTGTTTTCCCTTTTATATAGATGTTTGCAAGAGAAGTTTAAAAAGGATTTAAAAATGGATTTATGAAATAATAAATAAATAAATCAAATTCTTTTTTATTTTATTTATTTATTTTTTAAAATTGTTTTATTCTAATTATTATAAAATATATAAATTAAAATGTAAGATAGTGAAAAAGAGCAATGCAGTTTGTTCCAAATTTTTATAATCAATCATAATTTTTTCTTTCCTTTGTTTCAGATTCGCAGACCCAGTGAGAGCGTAAAAAGTTCCTTGCACGGCAAATCTCGATTCGGGATGCTCACGTTCGCCTTCCCTGTTTTCTCCCTCCTTCCCTATGATTTCTCTGCGTCCTCCAATCAGGGGAGGGCGTAAAGGCTCCTTCTTATTTATTTTTCCATTCACTTCTGGTAGATGTAATTTGCATTAATTATTTATTATCATACATTTTTTGAGTAGCTTTTGTTTGACAATTATATATTTAGGATTGCTCTAAGTCGGCGTTCACTTATTTCATCTTTAAAATCGTAATTTGGGATGCTTTTAATTAATAGGTTTTTATGGTCTGCAATATCATTGAAAAATTTATCTGCTTGTTTTGAAATATATTTTAGTAGGGGAGGAATAACTATTTCATTTCTGCAGTACCAGGATGCGTTTGTTATCATTCAGAGAATAACATTTTGTAAGGATTCTAATTTTTGGAAGTTAGTTTTTCTGAATATCCATAAATGATTGATGTATACATTATGATTGGTCTGATAATGGATGTATAAATTAGTTTTTTATTTTTAAAGTTAAGTTTCGATTTCTTTCCTATTAGTGGGTAGAGATTAACTTTTATTTCAATGATTTTATTTCTTATTTTATCAATTTGGGGTATCCAAGTTAATCTTCTATTCATTGTTATTCCAAGATAATCTACATTAGGCTTCCATTCAATATTTTTATTCTTTATTTTTAGTTGTTGGGGGAGTTTGTTGGCAAATGAGAAAATTATTGCTCGGGTTTTGTTAATATTAAGTTCCATTTTCCATCTGTCGTACCATTTAATTAAAAGATTTAAATATTTATTAAAAATTTTTCTATGAGTTGGTTGATTAGGAATCCCTTAGTTAATATTGCAGTGTCATCAGCAAAGAGTGCTAAGATATTTTTTTGAATTTTGGGTAAATCGTTAACGTAAATTAAAAAGATGTCTAGTTTGCTCCCTTGTGGAACACCACTTTTAATTTCTTGGGGCTGTGAGTAGTTGTTATCGTGGTTAACAATAAATTTTTTATTTTCTAGTTAGGATTTTATTAGTAAAATCAAATAAATGGGGAATTTGTGACTGAGGAGCTTGTGCAGTAGACCTTGAATCCAGGCACGATCAAACGCTTTGGCCACATCCAACATAACTGCAACTGTTCCTTTTCTATGAATGTACCCTTCGTGAATGTATTCAGATATCTGAATAATTGGTGCGGGGTTGAGTATTTGGGTCTGAATCCAAATTGTTCATTTATTAAAATATTATTTTCTATGATGAATTTATTAATTTTATAAAGAATTTGGTCCTCTGCTATTTTACTAACGGTGGAGAGTAAGCTAATTTGTCTAAAGTTTTCAGGGTGTGTGGGGTTTTTGCCTGGTTTTGGAATTGGTTTAATTATGGCTATTTTCCAGATGTCTGGGAAATGAGAATAATTTATGATTTGTGTGAGGTTAATTATATATTTTGTTGTGAGTTTCTTAGGCATGTTGTTTGTAATTTGGTCGTGTCCTGGGGCTTTACCATTCTATAGTTGTTTAGTACTTTGGATTATGTGTATAGGGGTGATTTGTGAGTTTATATTATTAAGTTTTAATGTTTCAAGTTTTTTATTAATGTTGTCAATGATTGTTTGAGTGTTTGTGTCAGTGTTTTATTGTTTTCAAATTGTTTTTTAAAACGTAAATCTAATATTTCAGCTTTTTCCTGGGGGGGGGAGTATTGTTTTATTGTTATTTTGGAGGGCTGGAATTTCTGTGAATTTTGTTTTTAATTTCTTTGTGTATCTCTGGAGGGAGACACTCTTTGAGATAGTTTTCCCATTTCTCTTGTTGATATTTATATAGTGAATTCCATATTTTATTATTGAGTTCATTATATAATTTTTTTGATATGTTCTCCTGATTTTATTTCTTTTATTAATTTTTTTGATTTCTGTTGGGGGGGGATGTTTTTTTGTGGAATTTGTTTTGTTGTATTTTCAAATGCAGTTTTAATATTGTTTGTAAGTTCAGAGATTCTATTTTTTATTTCTATTTTGTTTTTAATGAGTGTGAATGTTAGGTTTTGTTTGTCGAATTCTATTTGAAATTGGTTCCAATTTATTTTGTAATACATTACTAAGCTTTTGTCATATGTTGTTATGTTGATGTGATTTCTACTGGGAAGTGATCTGATGAAAGTTCATTAAGTGTTTGTGTTTTTAGAATATGTAGTGGGTCTCTTGCTGTTGCAAAATCAAGAATATTTGAGTAATCCTTTCCTATTTTGGTAAGTGTGTCTGTTTCAATGAGTGTCAGATGTGCATATTATATGTAATTTTTGAGAATGGTTCCATTTTTATTTCTAGTTTTACAATTGCAATTACGGTGTTTTCAGTTAAATTCTCCACCAATGATGGTTTTGAAATTGAGTGTTAGTAATGCCTCTAGGTCTTGAGTAAAATTTGGGTTAGTGTCAGGTGGTATGTATATGGCAGAATAGGGTTTTATTGTCAGGGTAAAATTTAATGATTGTTGCTTCTGTGCAATTTAGTGTTGGGTTATTTATTGTAGTGAATTGTAGATGGTTTTTTATGAGTATTCCTGTTCCTCCTCTGGTGGTGGGGTGATTTCCTGGTCTGGGGTTGTGGATGAATGTATAGTTAGGTATTTTAAATTTGTCATTATTTTTTAGAAAAGTTTCTTGAATTAATAAAATGTCTGGGTTGTGTTCTTTTAAAAAAAATTAGTTCTTGTTTTTTTTTTTTTTTTTTTTTTTTTTTTATGATTTGGGCATTCCAAATTAAAATTTTAATAGGTTTTTTATTCATTATTTGTGTTTTGGGGTGTGCTTGGGAGATTTCCCAAGAAATTTATTAGTTCCATCATTTTAGTATTGCTTTCTTCTATTGATGCTATTTAGTTGTTAAACTCTTGTAATCTATTTCCAAATATAGAATTAACAGTTTGGCAGAATTTAATTATTTCATCCAGATTTTTTATTGCTGAGAAATTTGTAAATGTGTTTGTGTTGTGCCTGGAAGTGAAGGGAATTGTTCATTAAAATTATTTCCAGCTGTGGCTTGTGACCAGATAACGTTTTCTTTTGTTTTGCTAGTGGTGAATGTATTTCTGTTTATTTTAGGGAATTTAGGATAGTTTCTCCAGTTAGCTGGATGTGTTCCTCGACAATTTGTGCATTTTGCAGGTGTATCTTTAGTTTTGGTGCAGTCTCTGGTACTGTGATTTCCTGCACATTTCAGGCATTTTGCTTTACAATAGCAGTTTTTGAAACCATGGTTCCAAGCTTGACAGTTATTGCACTGGTAAGCTCCTGGTCTAGCTCTGTAGGCCTCTACAATGACAATAATTCCACATAGTTCTTCTATTTTATATATTTTCTGTTTTATTTAATTGGACTTGATAAATAGGGAGTTTATATTGATCTTTAGTTCTCCTTAGTTGGGTTATTTTAGCAATTTTAAATTTTCTGTCTTCCAGGTCTTCTTGAATTTCTGCTATGTCCATATTTAAAGGAAATCCTTTTATGACTACTTTTACTGGTTTGTTACCAATGTTACCAATTATTATTCTCTTGCAAATGGGTAGTCATTTTTCTGTGAGTTTCTGTATTTTTACATTATACTTTCAGATTTTCTCCTGATTTTTTTTATTGTGTAGTTATTTTTATCAATTTTGCTTTGTATTAATTTAATTAATTTTTTGATTCTACCATTAGTTTTGATTAGTATGGAGGAAGTTCCTGTATTTTCATTAGTAAAATTTTGCTTAGAGTTTTTGGTTTGGTCTGAAGTATTTTGGTTATTTGTATTTTCATTGCTATTTTTATTTGGGTACATTTTACTTTCTGGATTAGGTGGAATGGCGGTGTTTTCCTTAGTTTTGATTTCATTTTTATTATTTTGGTTTTCTGTCTGATGAGTGAGGGAGGAATTGCTTTGATTTTGAGGGGTAGCGAGAATTGCAAATTTATTAATATTTGGATTTGAGTTATTTTTATTTTTTCATTGTTATTTTTAATTAGCACTTTTTTAGCTCGATTTTTGCCTTTGTATATTTTAAATCCCTCTTCGTCATCAGTATTATTTGAGCTTATCATTTCCTCATTGGATCTTTTATTGGGTTGCTCTGGGGAATTATTATCAATATTGATTTCTTCGTAATCACTTAAAATTTCATTTTGCTTGGTTTCATTATTTCGAGAGGATTTACCTATGTCACTCTCATTGGTTGTTTTTTTAAATTTATGAGTTTGGTTCGAAGGTGTATTATTATCAACATATACATTCTTATCAATAACATTACATTCTCTAATATTAACATTTGCGGAACAAAGTGCATTATTATCAATGGAAATGTCATTAGAAAAATCATGCACATTTTCTTTACTGGGAGCATTAATTGCAAGAGAGATATTATTGTTAATTACAATTATGCACCAGTTTAATAAGTTCCACTTACCTTGGAGGTTTTTGGGTAGTTCAGTTTTCTTTTCAATATTTTTATTGAGAAAATGCCCAATGGTTTCTTTTCTCGTTGAGATTTTATCGTTAGTAACAGATTCTGACATTTGTCTAAATTCTGATATGCATGTTTCAACAGTTATAATTTCTGCATTTAACTGCAGAATTTTAATGTTGATCTCATCCTTACTTGAGTTGTTTATAAATGTCCGTATGAATGGAATGAGATTTTCTGGTATTTGCGTGTTGTAGTAGCAAGGGCTTCTGTCGATAGCGGCCGTGTTAGGTGAAAACTCCACTTCTTTGTTACAGTTCATCGACCCTAATTCACCGACAGTTTTTCCCCCATCGGGAGCGATCACCGACATTGTCGGCTGACAGTTCGGTGTTCCTTCAGTAATCGATGTATTCCGAAACACAAGCACAAAAATTTCCAGGAAATAAGAAATAAACAATAATTTTTGTTTGTAAACAAACCAGCTGTGGAGGTCGACAACCTTTCCCTTCACCGTCCTACTCCCTATCTTCTACTTACTGATAGGCCGTCTGGTCCCGCCTATAATTCTGGAGTGATAACGCACTTTTCCTGGTACTAATGGTGAACAGGTAGGATTGTCAAAATAATTTTTTTTTGCTGTTGAGAGCAGCTCTAAATGAGTTTGTGACTCAGATATGTCTAAATATCTGCTTTCTTGTTGTCATGTGTACCAGCGTGGAACTGAAAGCGCTCCTCCTGAAAGCACCAGTTGGCTGCCACATCAGCCACTTTATGGCTGTTAAAAAGGAGTTGAGTACAACCTCGACAGGATCCAAACCGCAGAGGAACTTGTAGTCGAGCCCAACATCAGCTCACTTCCTCCATCAATGAGTATTAAATGCAACTACGCTAGGTTTATCAAGTACACATGAAATTGCATTACTAAATATCAAAATCATAAATGCAATTTACTACTCTTTTGGGTATCTTTTCAAAATTGTCTGAAACAATGAATTAGTATCAATGCGTTGAGTTCACAGCTAGTTTTTACCAGTAATCAGAATTTTTTACTACTTTTTTGCTATTTTTACTACTCTATTTTAAGCATTTATGAATGATGTTAGAATAGCAAAACTGTCCAACAAATGTTATTATACCTTTTTATAAAAAATTTTGCCAACACAGATCTAAAATGCTTATTTCGTATTATTCCTGATGATCAGAAATCAATATTTTTTAAATTTCCCTTCACGAAAATTTAAGCTCAATAAATTAAAAATAATAATAATGTTCCATTCCTAAAAGTATATGGGAAAAACTTAAATAGATAAGAGAGAGAGAAAGAGATAGGGAATATTCTTATCTTCCTATTCACGCATTTTTAACTTTTGAATTAATGTTTCTAACTTCAAAAAGAGATTAATTTTACTTTATAATTTATTCCCCAGAAAATTCTTTAAAAAATTAATTTCAAGCAGATGGTAAATATTAGTTTCTGTTTCACATAACTCAAAAAAATGTATAAATCTCTAATAATAATTTAGACATTTTTTCATTGGATTTAAGACGAATTTTTGTTCATACTATTGAAAAATAAAGCATTATATACAACAAAAGTAAAAAATATATAAATAACTATATTTATCATAATTTACTAAAATTGTTCTTACCTATTTATTTTTTTTCCTTTAAAAAATATTTCTAAAATATACATATTTGACAATAAAACGTGTTAAATGTAAAAAATACACAAAATCTGTTTATACTTATCATTTTCGTACAGGTTCACACACATAAAATATAATTTCAGCAGTTTGTTTCACATAAAAAATATTTCCTGATATTCTTTCTTTTTCAGAAAACAATGTTACCAAACACTGAAACTTAACTATAAGAATGAACAATATTTTGAAAATAGGAATTAAGTAATTTTGAATGAATTTGAATAAGTAATAAATTAAAACTATTAAAATAATTCTTAACTTATGATTGTTTTATATATTTAATGAGTTTATGACTTTTTTATTATTTATAATTGTTAAATTTTTTATTTATATATTTTTAAACATAAAAATCCCTTAGAATATGATCATTTTCATACAACTCATTCATATATATATATATATATATATATATATATATATATATATATATATATATATATATGAAGCAAATATGGTTTTAAAATAGATTAAGCTTACTTAAAGAGAGAAATTACTCAAATTTAATCCGAATAAAATTAATGTTAAAAAATTTTGCGAATATGTATGCAATTTAATTTTTTTTTAAAATAGAAATTGCATTTATATAATAATTCACGAGGGAATATGATTATTATTAATCCTAATAAGGAGTTCATTAATAAATTTACACCAAATAATCGAAAATAATTTCAAAATCAATCATAACTTTGGTGATATCACTGTACTCTATGATGCGAAAGATATTTAAAAAAAGTCATAAAAATAAATGTATAGTGAAACAATAAAAATGTTAAAAAAATCTGTTTTAATTGACAATAATTAATTCAAAATATGTACATCATAAATTAAAAAAAAATAGTTAATAAAATTAAAGGGATTAAAATTTTTTTCAATTCCCACATTTTTTATATTTCCTGTTATGTACAAATTAATGTGCAGAAAGATTAAAAATGATAAATTAAGAATAAATAAATACGAGTATATTTTATTGACATTTATTTTTAACTATGATATAATATATTAATTTAAAAATATTAATAATAATAAAGAGTGCAGGTAACTCACTAGGATTGAAGCCTCATAAATTATTAATGTTATGAATAGTCATGATTCATTTACTGTAATTGATATCAGTTGGTCAAGTGTAATATCATCATAATATATAATTCTTAAGTAACTTTAATGTTCGGTATATATATTTTTTCTAAAACATCATAATACTCTTTATTTATTTTAAAACGCAACATTGATAATTCGAAAAACCAGTGGTAACTATAGTTTACTTCTTATTTATATGTGTAAGTATTTTTATCATCAATTAGAAAAGAAATTATTTTACTCAATTATAGAAATTTTTAGTAAATAATATGATTGAACTATTGAGGTCAAAATAAAAACTATTAAAGAATCGAGTTATATTTTAATGCAGTTTTTATTTATTTGTTTTTTTATCTAACCCTATTTAAGTAGCTTAACTAACAGCATCAATAATTCTGACGACGGAAAAGCTATAAAATGTCTCGATATTTTTACATTTTCATAAAATAAACAATAGGTTTGGAAAGGAAACTACTTACTTCCAGATGAAGGCCTTCATCTTGACCCTTGAGTTACTCTTCTGGATGCCCAGAGAGGCCTGGGTCTCAGGTTGTTGCTGAAATAGAAAAGCGATTCAAAGGATTGGGGATCATTTCCATAATTATTTTTTACGATTACATACATATATAAGGACACAAAGGCATAAGTCTTGGATGTATTTTAAAAACAAAATTTTACAATAAATTATAAAACTTATAAGCAATAATAATAAATTATAAAGCTTAACTTTTGAACAATTTAATAAATGATACAAAAATGCAAAGATAAAATTTGAACAAAATTCAATTCAATATAATAGATTATTAAGATATATCATTAATTATGAATAAACCAAAATTTATACTTATATTTTATAATTAATTATTATATAGATAATTATATCCTTCATAAGTTTGATGTAGTCAATGAAATTAAATAGAGAGAGTCCTACTGAATGCGATCTTTCAGTAGTTTTCAATCTCCAGGAAAGTTGACAGTAGCCCGGGAAATGAGAGACGGGGAAGAATAAAAGTTTGGGAGTGAATAGCGCAGGTGTTTGGACGTGGGCCTCTGGGGGCACGCATACCTCGGAAGTCAGGAGCGAACGCGATTGGACGGAGGAACCGCCCGGAGGACAAGTTTGCTGCAACACAACAGAAAGCATCCAGTGGATGCGCTTAGTTGAATACTGGACAAAAACAACGAGAGCTTGTAAGTCCTTTGCCGTTAAAAGCTGAATTTCTTTAAGGATAAAATTATTTCTAGGAATGGACTTATTATTATTATTGAGGTGTGTGTAGGCACAACTTCTCTAGGTTATTCCTGTGCATCTCTCCAATTTCAATTACCTCGCATCATTGTTCACTTCTTACACTTATGGTCGTTTTTTTTTATTTTAATAATTGTAGGTTTTCGGTTAATTATTTTAATTTTTATAATTTATTGATACTTCAAATTTTTTCTAAATGTACTTTGAAAAATTTTCCTTGCATGTAATAGATAAGTCCAACATTTTTCCTTTTTTACATTTTATAACAAATGTAATTCTTAAGAATTCAGTGTAGAAATTTAATTTCTTTTATCACAAACACACACACACACACACGCACACACACACACACACACACACATATATATATATATATTTATTTATTTATTGATTTATTTTCTTCCATATATGATTACCTGTAAGTTAGAAAAAATATTTCGCAAGTAATTAAATAGCTTGGAAAATGATACAATAAGTGATAAAAATTAAAAGTTATACATTTAATTTCATATGTAGTTAGCAAATAAATCACAACATTTGGCTTAGTAAAAGGTTAAAATAAAATTTGATTGCACTTTAACTGTCTAATCTGCAAAAATAATTCTTAAATTGATTGAATGAAATACCCTTAATAATATTACCATTAGTGACTAAATTAATTGAATAAAATATGTTTCTATGAATATAATATAATTACTATTGAAAAGAAAGCTTTTTAATGTTCATTATATGGATGACCAGCATTTTTGTATTTGCTGGGGGCTATTGCTAGAATTCAAACAGGACTATAAAATTATTAAAATATGTTAAAATACCACATATAATGACCTCGATACTTTGATTCTATGTTTTTGAAGTGATGAAGATTGATTTTGAATTTTATTACACCAAACAAAATGTGTAAAGCACTCTAAGTTCTGAAAGAAAACGATCAAGTTGTTTATTGATCTGTTCCACCAACAATGAAATGAACAGGTGCTCATCAAAAAACACTACACCAGGAGATGGGCCGAATAAGGCTTTGAATTAGTTTCCGTTTCTTTCTTTCTTTTCTTTTCTTTTCTTTTTTTTTTTTTTTTTTTTTTTTCTTTTTGTGGCTGAAAATGTTTGACCTTCACCTTTGACATCCTCTTATAGTGACTGATAAATAAGCCTTTCAATGTCGCTAATCAGGAAAACATTAGAAAATAGTTTTTCTTCTTAACAAATGTTTCTATGATTCTAAAATGAGACCTTTGAAAAGCAACTGTGGCCTATTTTACAGGTTTAAAATTACAGAGAAAATTAAATTTTGGAAATATCAGATATTTTAGATGAATTTCTTATGTAAATTATAATAATGCATATGATTCAATAAACTTAAGAATTTTTTACACATAATATATGCAAAAAAATATTGATATTAATCACATTATTTTTTCTTGCATCCATAAAACTTCAAATAGTTCCATTAAAAATTATAGTTCACAATAAGTATACAAAACTTTAAGTACTCAAACTATTAGTAAATATATTTATTTCACCATTTTTCCTTTTACAAATTTGTAAAATATAAATTAAATGTAATGAAAAACCTTTTGATACTATAATAATTCTTTCTTGTTCTCGAGCAAAAAATTTAAATGTTCTTTAATTACTATTTTTCTTTGTATAATATGAAAAATTAATTTTATTTCTTTGGAAAAATAAGAAAGTAAAATAAATAGAAATATTAATCCTTGCAATTTTCCTTTTATAAAATGCTTTGCTGACAAAGAATTTAAATATATATAATATTTAAAAAAAAAAGAAGAAGAAGGCTCTGTGTGGTTATATAACAGGGTCTTTGGAAAAGAAGGTCTCATGTTCGAACCTAGTCACAATTAAGCAATGGGAGATCGATAGCGATTTTCTGCTTTCTGTAGGCAACAACGTGTCTTAAAAGTTTTCAAGGTTTCTTCTTTTAAGCTCGTCAATCACTACTCATGAATGCATTCGAATGAGAGCTCCAATTATTTTTCAGTTTCACTGACGAGAGGAGAAATCTAAACGCTAGGAACGAGTGCAGTTGTGGTCGTTTGCATTTTGAATTCCATTTCATTGCATAAATTAAAAGTCTTGGGGGGCATGGAATTATATAATTAATAAATATGTCTTCTTCAAATAAACTTCATTGTGCCTCGAATATTTTTAAAAATTTCATTTTGAAAATATACTCAACCAATTTTTATATGCATGCAGAATTTAGAGACACTCGTCTTTGTGAATTCAAAGGGACTGGTAAAAAGGCTCTTTAATTCGAAACTTCTTCAAATAGAAAAGCAAAGGAGTGTTTGTTATATTGTAAAACTAATTTTTTTTTAACAAACTGCTCTGTCTTTATAAATATTGTATTATCATAATAATTTAGTATACACTCTTTATGAGAAACTTATGCAAAGTAAAATTCTTACTCAAAAACAATTTTTACTTACATTTTATTGATATAAGATCAGACAAAGTGATCCTTTTTCAGAATAGTATTTTTAAAAACACATTTTTTTCAACATAGAAAAGCTATATATATATATATATATATATATATATATATATATATATATATATATATATATATATATATATATATATATATATATATATATATATATATATATATATATATATATATATATATATATATATATATATATATATATATATATATATATATATATTTTTTTTTTGAAAAATTTGCAGTTTTTTTTCTCATAAATCATACTTCAGTCTGAGTGTTCATGATTATACTTATTTAAAAGAATACAGCAGCATTTTCTTCTTGTTTTATATCTGAAAGTTCTTTCTCTCTCTTTTTCCTCATGCTTTCAATCCTTTAACCGTCTTATACTCTATAAGTGTTCACACGTGCGCAAAATCTATTTCAGAGTTGTATTTAAAAAGTCTTGGAAAAATGAAATCTAATTGTCATAGTTCAGGGAAGTCCTCTTCACTTAAGTGGTCTGGTTCATTGCATTTTTCAGTATCTTTAAGAAACCCAAGTCAAAAGGACCTAAATATCATTTTTTTTCAACACCATTCCCCATACAGACTGAATATTTTTTTCAACACCATTCCCCATATAGATAGTGCACTGCGCACCGAATGTCCATTTCCTAGAAGGAACCCTTTTACAGAAGTTTTACCCTCGTGATAATACTCTGACTGGCTGAATCCTTTACAAAATCATTGGCTGTTCCACAAATGTGGGAATAAAGTTAGAAGATAAAATATTCAGGTGGACAAAATATTTATGAATATAAATTCCCAAATAAAGGGGTTTTCCACATTTTAGTTCCTAAACAGGAATTATCATTGTGCCTATGGAGATATTTGGGGCCATCTAACAGTTTGTAAAATCGTGAGTGTTCACAAATTAAAGGTTCGTGAAAAAAACAAAATTCTATTTTATTTTCATAAGGAAATTTCTTTAAGTCACATACAATTCCTCAGTCTTATACCTTTAAATCTTTAAAGAAGATTTTAAAACATGCTAAAATTATTTTGAAATTGCGAAAAAAACGGCAGACCAAATGATACAAATGTTGAAAACGTAGGGTTACCATGGTCCTTAGAAAAGTAAATTATAAAAAAATTATTACTTTTAAATCAAATAAATTTAAAATATCTATCTATGTATATATATAAATTAAAAAATTTATTTGATTTAAAAGTTACTTTGAATAAATAAGTACTACAGTTAAGGCAAGCTTACATTGTGAGGACATGTGAGCACAATATATTAAGGAAAATATAACTTTAAATCTAAGCTGTAAAGAACAAATGATTTTTAATTTGTTTAAAATTATGTTTATTGTTCTCAAATAGTTTAATATCAATTTCTTTTCATAGATATCTTTTATAGAAGAAACAGTAAAAATAAATACAAATTTATTGTAATTAAAAATGTGATTTTAGAGAAGACTTAAAAAAAAAAATACTCCTTTAAATGCACTAAGGAATCATAAGATATTCATTACTCACCTTTATAAATAGTTTGCTTAGCATTTTCAGCCAGTTTCTTAAACTTTACTTTTCTATGTATAATTTTTCTCCTTCTATGTGAGTGTTCCAATTTACTGTTCTTGATTCGCGTAAAAACTTACTTCGTACTAGAAAGACTTTTTAATCTATTTAAACTCGTAAAAAATTATACTCCTTATATTTTTATATTTTTCTTGCCTTTAATTTTGATATTTTGTACCATTTACAGTTACAATTTTTTAATTATGTATGCCAATAATTGTGTCAATAATAGTTTACAAAATTAAAACCGTTTAATGCGTTAAAATTTTGGATTCCCTTGACAATATCTTTTTAATACAGATACAAATTAGATTTTTAAAATTTAAACTGTCTAATGAAGCCTTGTGAGCGAAAAGTGAATATTGAGCTACAAACAACCACAAACCCAAACTTTAAAATACCCTTAACAATAAGAGTGTTTAAATATTTTACAATATGAAAACAAATAAGTCAGTCAAAAACAGTTCTGTGAACGTAATGGCTTTATTTATTTGATTTCCATATTTTAATACGGCTTAGTCTGGCTCTTTTTGTGAATACACTATCGAAATCAATGAATTAAATCCTGGAAAAAATTTTGCCATTCAAATAAGCTGGAAAAATTATTTTCCTATTCTTTCAAAACAAAAAAAGCTGCTGGAAGCTTAATTTCGGTAATTTCAAAATGGAAATCGGATTACAATTTGTTTGGACAGTAAAAAATTTTCTCCTTCTTCAATTTTTGGGAATTCCTGTCAAGGGAAACTTTATTCAATCTTCATTTGCTCTGATCAATTGGAAAAATATACTCTTATTTACTAAAATATTTTTAATAAATAATATTTGAACTAATAGAATTAAATCTAAAATTAATATAAATGGAGTTTTCTCCCTGGATATTTACTTAACTATTATTCTTACATTTACTCCGAAAAAACTGAATCCTCAAAAAATAAGTTTATGATAATTAAAAAAGTTAATCCTCAAAATGATTCTGAAGGTAAAATAACGCAAAGTAGATTAAAATATTGCTAGAAACATGCTAACTGTCTTATATCTATTTTTCAAGCCTATCTCATTAGCGTTGCGAATTATTAAGCTTAGAAATTATTTCTGAAAAGATTCTCCAATAATACCGATTTGATTTTAATTTTAAATGAAAATTTTATGTTTTCAAGCAGACAGTTATTTCCGTCGTTATAAATAAATTGTTTCGTGGGAAGAATAAGAATTACTATATTAATAATATTGAAATTAAGTGAAGCAATTTTTTTTGAAGGAATATAAGTTTTTACAAATTGAATCAGTAAAGAGAAATATGTAAGAAATAAAGTTATATGGTTTGTAAAGTGAATGGTGGAGAATTTTGTATGAAGAGAAATAGAGTGCATGAAAATATGACTGCAGGACTTCAAATGACTTTAGTAAAGTATTTGCAATGATTATTATACCCAGCAAGATTGCCAGTATTCTTCATTAGAATATCACTAAAATTTTCAATTGAATAGCAATTTTACCAATTCTAAGAAAGAATAAGATTAAAGATTAATATTCAATTAGCATATCGAATGAAAGTATACAGTAGGAATTCAGTGATTCTGTGCTAAAGAAAACTATAAGCAACACGAGGAATAATTTTTTTTTTTTTTTTTTTTTTTTTTTTTTGTTACTTCTCCTCTTTCAATGTGGGAAATCTCGGAAAACATATTTTTTCCCTCCCATTCTTTTCTTCGAGTTCCCTGATCGGCAGTTGGTGTTGATTCGGGGTGAGTCAGAATTATACTCGTCGAAAAAAGAAAGCATTCTTCATTTGCTTGTATTTATTTTTTTTTCGTCCTGTCAAGAATATTATTTGGCTTAGTATTCTAGCAATTTGTTTCTGGTTGTGTCAATGATATTCTTAAAAGTAGAACGCTGATTTTTATATTCTGGTCCTCCATTAAGCCATACTATTCTTATAAATAAGGAATAAATAGGACTGATTTGATTTGGCTGTCAATACGAACAAACCAAACCGAAGAACAAAAGCGCAAAGATTTATTTCGATATCTTGCTTTAATATCTAAAAAAGCATCTAGTTGATCTAAGAATGAAAAGTACCAGTTACTATATACATACATATATATATATATATATATATATATATATATATATATATATATATATATATATATATATATATATATATATATATATATATATATATATATATACGCGCATTTGTTGTTTCGTGCTGTGACGTAAAAGATTTACATTTTCATTTTTATTTTCGAAATGCGATGAAAAGAAGTATTAAAAATAATTCCAACAATTTGTATGCTGTATGCAAATACGTAAGAAACGTCACGCTTGTTCACCTGAGACAACTATAAAAGAGACATCTTCTTGGCGCTGTAGTATGTTGATGCTCATGGTCCTGGCTGAGTATTATAAGATGGTTTTACTGCAAGGTGAATATCGACGCAAGGCATGACAGCAGCAAGGTTGCCAACGTTTCCCAGCAGGCCCACATCCTTCTCATCAAACCATCCTACTGTTGTAAAACGTTTAAAGGAGACAGGTTGCGTTACTAGTCGACCTCGATCTGGCAGACCAGCTAAGGTAGGACGGCAAGTTCAACTGGATGAGGCATTAACATATGCCCTCGCATATCCGAAATGCAGCGTACGAGAGATCAGTCAACACTGTGGTCTCTCCAAAAGTCAAGTTTGGAAAATCCTAAGTGAATCAGGTACTCATCCATACCGACCAACGCCTGAACAAGTTTTAATGGATGGGGATGCCGAGAGACGCTATGCATGGTGCAACTTCATCATAAATCAGATACAGGTACAGTCAATATTCTTGGCAGATATAATGTGGACGGATGAAGCATGCTTTTCACGGAATGCCATGTACAATAGGCAAAACACCCTTACTGGGTTCTGGAGAATCCTAAATATTTCATCGACGTTCGACATCAAATGCGGTATGCTATTAACGTTTGTTGCGCAATTTACAATAACAAGCTGATAGGCCCAATATTTTACAATGGCACGTTAACGGGTGCACGATATTTACAATTGCTACAGAAGGTAATACCCGACTTTGTGGAGAACCTGCCATTGTTGAATCTTAAGAATCTATGGTTTCAACATGAAGGCGCGCTTGCTCACAAGACATCTCCAATGAAGCAGTACCTCGTCAAAGAATTTGGAAACCAAATACTAGGGTATGGCGGTTTCGAAGAGTGTCCTCCATGCTCTCCTGGTCTAACTCCACTGTACTTTTTCCTGTGGGGATGTTTGAAACAGCAGATATATGCGACCCCTCCTCAAAAAATGCAGGACCTTAAACGATGCATTACGGTCGCGTGTTCCAACATGTGCAACGTTATCTTCAAGCAAGGATCCAAATGTGAATTGCTGCTGACGGTGAGAAGTTTGAACATCTTAAATAAAGTATGTTGTTATAACTATTTGTTTTTTTCTTAGATCGTTTTGCCAAGTCACAACACGAAACAACAAATGCGCGTTTTAACCGTTGTATTCTTCACATTAATCCCTACAAGGGTTCTATTCGTACTAAATCGAGGACGCTCTACAACTTTGTAAATCACTTTTTCTCTCGTTCCGTTTTCGAGATAGGAATGCTAACTCCGTAGTTTTCCCCCAGGTGGCACAGTAGTCTGTTTCACTCAGTAGCGCATGACTACTTTACTATACTTAGACCCCACTTTTATAAATATAGTAGCAGCCGTTCCGCAGAGGGTGGCAAGGGACTTTAGTGGACATACTGTATATTACATATATATATATATGTATGTATATTACATATATATATATATATATATATATATATATATATATATATTTATTTTTATTATATATATATATATATATATATATTTATATATATATATATATATGATTTTAGCTGAAAACCCTGTGTTAAGTATATACAATCCAAATTACGAAACTGAATTGCATTGTGATGCCAGCATAGAAGGATATAGAGATATTTTATTGCAGAAGTCCCAAATGATAAAAAATTCTATTCTACCTATTTCATGAATGAAAAAAAATAACAGATGCCGAAAAGATGTATTCCGGTTACGAACTTGAAGCTCTTGCAATTACAAACCCTCGGAAGATCGATCTATTGCGATTTTAGCCTAGCGGAATCGCAGAGAGACCTGCACACGTGTGACGTTTATGCTTACAGCGTCCATTGGTAAGGTGATATTTGCATCTACTGTACGCCAAAGATTACATTTGAGTGGACAGTACATGGTGGTTCCTCTAGTTTGTGTTTGTCTATACATCCAATCAAGAGAAACACGATTAAAGTGGTGGTACGAACATGTCAATTGGACTTTGTCTGAATAGAGCAATGTCATGCTTACTAAAGAGCTAACATTTGCTTTGGAATCAGATGAAAAGCGTATAAGGATATGGCGTGAACAAAGAACACGCAATCTGCCCCAAAACATTACCATACATCAGTATTCTGAGGCGGAAGCATTATGGTGGGGCCAGGGATTTCATTAGGCCCAACCTGCACATCTTTAAACGGGGTTCTGTGAAGGCTGTCCGGTATCGAGATGAAACCCTAAAACCCATTGTGAAATTGTACGTTGCAGCAGTTGTCCCTATTTTTGTTTTAATAGATGATAAAACACCTCCACATAGGGCTGACATCGTCTAAGACTACCTAGAAAGAGAAGGGATAGCGCGTATGGCGGGGCCAGCATATTTGCCCGACCTTTATCCCATTGAAAATCTTTGGGATCCTCTCGACCGTGCTGTATGTTCATGTTTCCCACCTTCAACCACTCTTATTGAGCTGGAAACTGCTCTACAAAAAGAATGGCTATTGTTTAATTCTGCGGTGGTTAACCACCTAATTGACAGCATGGTCACAAGGTGGAAAAATTATATACAGGTGAGGGGGGATCACATAATCTATTAATGTTCTTTTTTAATTTTAACCCGTTTATTTTCATTTTATACATAATTCTGTTTGAATATCCAGTATGTCATTATCTTATAACTTACAAAAATTTAATATTGTTTTCATTCCTGTATATAATTATCGAATTATATATATATATATATATATATATATATATATATATATATATATATATATAATATTGAATTCAAGTCCGGCAAAGTACGGGTGATATCCTCCGAATTGAAGGCATTTGTCTACAATGTTTGCTTGGTAAGGACGGGCGTTGTCATCCATAAACAGAAATTCTGCACCCATGGCGCTTCGAATTAAACGTACACGTTGTTCCAGAATGACATCCGGATAGGTGTGGTCTGTCATGGTTATATTCTGAACATGCATGTTAGTTCAGGAATTCAGAATAATTCCTCCTCAAACGAGCAATCCTGCGCCACCGTAACGGTGTCATTCAATGATGTTCTTTTGGCGATAACGTGTTCCTGGCCCTCTACATATGAAAGTGTGATGAGAATCAGACTGAAAGCTAAACCAAGACTCGTCGGAAAACATGACTCAAGACCACTGTTACAGTGTCTACAATGCATGCTCTCTACTCCAGGCTAACCGCAGGCGATAGTGAGTTGCAGTAAGTGGAACACGCCTGACAAGCTTAGGATAATATAGACCAATGTGCCCTAAGCGTCTGTACGTTGTCTGCCTTGAAACTGTCGTGCCCGTAGCTGAAGAGAGCTTACGTGACGGGTCTTATGCTGTGCACCGTCTGTTTCTTTTGGCAGTAACTGCCAAATACCGGTCCTCATTCGGTGTTGTAACTCAGAGGCGACCTGTGCTGTAACATCTACTCACATTACCATCATCTTGGAACCGTTGCCAAAGCCTGGAGTTGACACTCTGGGCGATTGCAGGTTTCTCGGATAATTTCACTGGGTACATCCACATTCCAGACGGCCGATAATTCTACCACGTAAAACATCATCCAAATGCTTCCTTTGTGCCATAACTATGCGGTTATTGTACTGAACGACTTTTAAAGCACTTGTGAATAATTTTACTTCTTTGGAATCATTTGTTATATACCCCTGTCTTACACTCTCGTCATTGCTACGTACTCTTGTGCCATTTGGTGGTTTTTTGTAATTTGCATATTATTATTCAAAATGTGTGCGATAATTCTACACGCGAAAATTTTATTTTAGAGTTAAATTTCCGTGTGATTCAGAATTACCCTTAATATTTATGGACATGAGTGTGTGTGTGTATATATATATATATATATATAATCATTAAAATATTTTTCAGGATGAAGTAACTCGCGTGGATAGTTAAAAAGTAATAATCCAATTTTTGAGTTTATTTCGAATAATCGTGTTTTTGATTTTGGTTCATTTGATTTTAAGGATCTATTTACAAGTATACCTTTTAATAAATTAAAGGATTTCTCTCTCTCTCTCTCTCTTAAATCTTTATTGTTGAGAATGTAGTATGTATTTGCTTTGTATTGATGTGTGTGTGTGTGTGTGGTGATTATTGGAACAACTTAGTCAAACTCTACCTTTTTTAATAACATTACATACAATGAAAAAAACATTCTTTTTCAAAATTTTGGTATACCACATGGATCAAAATTTTCCAGTTTTGTTGCCAATTTATTTTTGCATCAACATAAAGAAAAATTTATTTTTTCAATTTCCTTCTGCTTTTCATTATATTGATGATTTTGTTATTTTTAACAGTTCTGACTTATAAAAATATATTAGAATTATTTATCCTGCGTAATTATATAATTTATAAAAACTAACATCAACAGTCATAATTGTGAATTTTTGGATTTAGACATATTGATATTACAGATGTAATTGCTAATATTGATATCTATGGCAAAAAGTAAACATAATTTTAAAGTAAATAACTAAATATTTTGGAATTCTAATTCTTAAAAGTTACAGTTATGTCTTAAATGGTGAAATAAATCATATTTATAATATATGCAACAATATTAAAAATATTAGAAAACAGTTAAAACGTTTAATTTTAATGCTTAAAAACAATAATGCTCCCCTTCAATTTCAATTTAATTTAAACTATGTTTGATATAGGGAATCACTTATAAGATTGAAGTAATACGTAGTTTTTAAAACTACAGAAGGATCACCCAAGCCTTGAAGAGTTCTAATAAGAGAATCCTAAAAACACAACTACTAATATATCTTTTTAATTACTTTAATTTTAAACTTCCTTAATAATATAATTCCATGATTATTTAAACTACATTAATTTTTAAATTTAAATATATATTAATTTATATCGTGTAATTGTATACATAAATACATACATACTATATATATATATATAAAAGATAAATAAATAAATATAATTGGAAAAACTTATTTTGAATTTTTGGCAAAGAACCTATCTCACTAAAGTTTATATTTGGGTTTTGAATTGTTGATTTAGTTGAAATTGCATTTTATCTCTTAAATTTTTGCTAATTTGTCAGTTTTATGATTTGGGTAATTGTAAAATCTAGTATTTACTTTTGTATTTGGAATTTTGTGTTGCAAACGCGCTTCACTTTTGTATCGAAAATTTTTCATTGAACACTCCCTTCGGGGAAATTGAACGAATTTCTTAGACCAATTGCTCATTGATTTCAGAAAAGAGTGATTGCATTTTTTTCTGCATATATATATATATATATATATATATATATATATATATATATATATATATATATATATATATATATATATATATATAAAGTATTCAATTTAATTTATAAAACGTGTTTTTCTTCTTTAGTGTTCTTGCATTGGTTTTCTAAATGTAATTTTATGGGTATCAGTCTGTGATTCTGTTTTCTATATTAATTATAAAAACTAGATATTTTCATTAACGAAGTAACAGATCAAGGTAATTATGAAATTCGATTTATGATCACATGTAAGGCGTGTTTCAGGGGAGGATTGCCCTTTTCAAGATGCCATTTGATTTTAAAATATATATTCGGACTAAAAAAGTAAGCAAAACAATTTTCCTCGCACAGTCTTAAGATCTGTGATTTCTGAAGCTGTTTCTGCAATTTTTGACAATGAAATAGGTAGCTTCATAGCTGAAAGATGCCTTAAAGAGTTTCAATATCTTTCTACAGCATGGACTTCATAAATTATGGTTCGTGTATATTCATATGTCGGAAGAAATCTCAAAAAACTTAGAAGTAGTCAGTCCAATGTCACACAGAGTGTAGAATCGCTACAAATATATCTCTCAACAGAAGTTGACCAATTCAATAATTCTGTTTCTGGGACTTCAATAAGCGCATCCTCTATCAAGGATAAATGTTAAGTGTTATTCTTACGTCTAAATTAATTAATTTTTTTTATAATTTACGCTTCTGAGGAAATAGATATGGTTTCTTTGTTTTGTAGCAGTTTCGCTGATACAATTTTTATTTCGAAAGTTTTTAGTCATTTTAATTTGTGACCCTTAAGAACTGCTTTAAGAGGAGAATATTAATTGCGGTTTATTTAGTTAACGAAGGATAAATATGTAGGGAACATTACATGCAAACCAACTGGTTATAGTTAAAATTCTATTTTATTGCTATTTCAGAATGGGCTCGCCATTTGAAAGTATTGCATCTGGAGGAAGACATTACGAATAAAAAGAACATTAGGATAAGTTTAGATTATTTTATGTTTATTCATCTTGTGAACAAAAACATAGTAAAATAATCATTGACTCATGGCAAGGAATTACTCAAAGAAAATGTCATGTTTGCTGAGGAATTCCTGCAAAGATCACACAAAAAAAGAAAATCTTGAGCATCTATCAAATTTATATACAATGACGTATTTTTGACCTAGAGAAAGGTGTTATCCTATTATTCTTCAATTAACCAGAAAAACTGAATGACTTGCCAGAATCATGGATTGTATCTATGGGTGATTTTTTTTCGTGGGCAGGCATTTTTATACAATTTTTTGATTATCTTGAAGAATAAATGTGGCTCAAGCAATTCTTGTAAGATCTAAAATTGTGAAAAGGTTTTTTCCGGTTTATAAACACAAAAAGTAAAATGCCTAATTTTTATATGATATTTGAATGCAAAGTATATATTATGCATTGAAATGCAATATTCTTGATGATTTTCTTTCATTCTAAAATTTTACCACGGAGTTTATTCATAGCACAAATAAGGTTTTGGTATCAATTTTATGGCGCGCACGCACGCACACACACACACACACACACACACACACGCACGCACGCACACACACACACACACACACACACACATGTATATATATTATTGATTATAACTGAATATTTTTGGTGTATTATCGGCATAATATTAAAACACTCTCTCTAAAGCCTCTTAAAAATATTCAAAATTCAAAGATACAGTTACAAAGCATATCAATAAATATCATTATGTGTGAAAAAGATTATATCATTTTTTTAATCATTGATTACAAATATTAAGAAATAATTATAACTATACGATTTAATTTTTAGCTTCTTTTAAATACATGTATTCTAGATATTGAGTTTCTTTCACAAATCCATATTCATATAAAGTATTGTAACTATTTCTTCTACAAGTGTATAATTGATTTTTTTTTATTTCATTAAGATGCCGAGTAACATTGCGTCAAAAGTTTTCCTTAGGAATTTAGATTCTTTAATCATTCTCAAATTACAGGTTTTCAAACTTAAAAATTTCATAAAATGATAAGTATAATTTCTTTCCAGAATTCGTAGTAGATTAATAGGTATTACTATACAAGACATTTTAAGAACATGTGTATGAAAATGCAAATATAGAAAATTTAAGGTGAATTAAAATTTTGATGCCTAGCAGGAAATGTTAAGTGATTTGTCTTCCATAGTATGAAGCCAATTACTATGAAACAAAGAATTATAAGACATGAAATCGCCAGAAAGGCTGTGATTACATCAGTGGGGCAACTATGTTTCGTATCTGTAAAAAAAATTTTCGTTATATATTAGGACATTAAATACAAAACAATTCTATAAGTTAAAAAATATATTAATAATAATATAAAACGGTATTTTAGTAACTTTTAAAAAACTTAAATGTTTTTTAAAGTAGCAAAATATTTATTTGATTAAAAACTAGACAAAATAAAGTTTTAAGCACCTTGATTTAAGATGATAAAATTTCTATTTTTTCTATTAATTTCCAAACTTATACAAAATTTTATTTTATTCAATAATTTATAATCAAAACAATTTCTTCTCATTCTTTAATTTTTTAAGAAAGTAAAAATATATAGTTTCATTCTATAATTATAAAAAATATATTTTAAAATAAAATTTCAGGAAAAGATTTTTTTAGGAATTACGCATTAATATCTAGTAAACGATTGACATCAATTACTTAAAATAACACTGTATCACTGTTAACTGAAATGTATTTTTATATAAATTACTTATAAATGGTTTTTTTCGCAATAAATAATTAAATTATAAAATTATAGTATCAGTTTGCATAAAATAAATATTTTTTCATATTTTAATTATCTGAATTAATTATTGAACTTTAAAATATTATTCTACTTATAGATCCAACCATTTCTTCAGGAGAGTATAAATATTTATGGAATGTTAATAATTCAGTTCACAAATATGAAAATAAATTTTTACAAAAATCAAATATTAAGTTAAATTGAATTCTGTATTATTACATGTAATTAAATGGGATAACTAACATCTAAATATAAGCTGAAAAGTAATTTACATTTAATTATGTAAAAAATGTACTTTTTTATGTGGGAATATGTACACATAAACTTTATATTAAAATGTATTGAATTTGTCAAGAAGAAATTTTAATAAGAAAAATGTACATAAATTGCTCTAAAATGTATAACAGTAGTACATTTAATATGTATCTTTAAGATGGTTATAGTTTCAAAAATCACAACCATAATTTGGAAAAGAATATCATCTTCAAGAAAAGTATTGTAAGTTTCATGACTGATTAAATAGTAATTCTTCAAAACTAGGCAATGAATTGCAAGCAGATATAAATTTAATTCATTTTGCTTTAACAACTTATAAAAAATAATTTGGGATATTTATAGTGCAATAAAAGTAAGATATTTATCATTTGAAAAAGAATAATTGACAATTCCAATTATTCACTTTTATTGGTTAAGTGATGCTTTAGGAAAATTAATTTTTAATTAACTTTCCAGAAGCTCCAGTTAATTATTTAGACAATGAGTTATATTTTGAAAACAAAGATATGATAATATCTTTCTTTAATAATTTCAGAAAAATGGTTCACAATATTTTTCGAAGAAAAGTATTTGGGATTTAGATACTCCAAACTATATATATATATACATATACATATATATATATATATATATATATATATATATACATATATATGTATGTATATATATACATATATATATATGTATATATATACACACACACACACATATATATAGATATATTATATATATATATATATATATATATATATATATATATATATATATATATATATATATAATATATATATATATACATACATATATATATATATATATATGTATATATATATATGTATATATATATGTATGTATATATATATATATATATATATTATATATATATATATATATATATATATATATATATATATATATATATATATATATATATATATATATATATATATATATGTATGTATGTATGTATGTATGTATGTATGTATATGTATATATAACGGAGAAAACTTATAATATAAATACTTATATGAATTTAATTAAATTTTTCATAATATCTGTTGTTGTTGTTGTTGAAAATATTGAGACTGTCTAGCAGAGGTAAAAATCTCCATGAATCGGAAAATATTCGAAATATGTAAAAAAGAGTTGAAGGCATGACCTCGTTCTTGTTAAAATTTAAAAACACCAAAGTCTGAGTAGGAGAGCTGTACACCAAGGGTACATTTTCATAATATCTAAAAGATGTTCATATCAGTAGTTTCCAAGCATGCGTTATATTTTATACAAGACCCTTGAACGATTGAATAGTTCATGAACAGTGAAGATTCTGATAACTAAATTGAAAACTGGATATAGTTTCTGTAGCCTGATGAGTCCGGATGTTCAACTGTTGATAAATCGAAGATTTGACAGAAATATTATGGAAACATATATAGAATACTTAAAAGTTATATACATTTCGATATATTTATTTGATACTTATTACTATATTATGAAAAGATATATATATTTTGATGTAATTCAAATGCCTGTTCCTGCTTTAAATATTCATAATGAATTTTAATGATATATAACAAAAATCTCTTCAAATTCACGTAGAAGTTGATTTTTCCTAAGAAGAATGAACCACTTTTATGAGCTATCTGAACACTATTATTGAATTAACTCTTGTTTTACCCAATTTTTCTCCTGCTTTGCAGAATATTATAGAAAATATTATTCATTTCGAAAAATACTCTTTCAGCAAAGTTTTATCTAGTACGAAGAAAGCTTTGGTGATATCATCTCATCTTTTCAAAACTTAGATTTAATCTTGGGGAAAATTTCATCAATAATACGAAACAACACACACATATCAATTAACAATAATTTTTCAAGTTTACTTCTATTAAGAAATGATCAATTAATTTTCCCTTTCCTCTTGATTTGCAAGAACTTATAAAGTCATTAGTAAAATATTAACTTTTACATCACATGCTTCACATTTATTAGTCAACTAACATTTATGCTTTTCACAGCTATTATTCAATTGTTTATTAGATTTAATAATATGTTTCAACAGAGTAACAAATTACATATACTGAAATTATGAATATTTGTAAAAGATATGTAAAATATTATCATAAATTTTTTATATTTAACTTATAAAGAATTGTGTCCATAAAATATTTAAACTATTTGCACATTTCTTATGAATATGAGTTTTTTTATCAACGAGTTTTCTTTTAATTCATTATTACGTAAACATAGAATGTGAAAACTGTGTCTATGAATAAGAATTTCCGATGAATAATAATACCTTCGGATGCTTTATTTTCTATGCAATAATGGTTAACCATGTGATATCCTTCATGACAGCTACACACTTTTATGTCATCTTCAAACACACAATCAGTGTTATTTCCGCAATAGCATTCTGAAACATGTAGTTGAAAAGAGCATATTATTACATTAACAACTGTTAAAAAAGCATTTCTATTATATTGAGAGCTAATACTTTACTGATATAAGGTATTTAAACAGACAGGATTTTACTGACTGACTAAGGATTGAAAATTAAGAGCACATTTGCAAAATATCTAATCATGAAATTTTCAAGAAAATTTGAAATTATAAGGCCTTTTACAGGATGAAGGATTGTCTGATAAAAAAAAAAGAAGCAAGTGTCGTTGCTGTATCGTATTAAGTAATTTTATATAAGAGCTTCAAGATGTAGAAGTCTCATGCTAACAAAACATGTAAGTATTTCTACACATTGTTGTGTATTACTGCCTCATGTTGTCCGAATAGGTGGAAATACTTGTTAACAATTGAAAACAGGGTTATTTTTTATCTTTAGTAATGACACTTGATCATAGTTCATTGACTACTGTGTGAAGTGTACACAGCACAAAAATATAGAAAGAACAAAAATGGCGCGAATATCAGAACACAGAAAAAAATACACGAAAAGAGTCACCATATTAAACAGACAGGAGATCCTTAAATTTCTCTCATGCCTGTAAATATTGTTCAAATAAATGTCCAGACATTCAGAGCATACATTGAGATGAAGTGCATCCATAATAATGTTACTTTTGCAAAGTACACAGTAAGGGCACGTCATAATCAATGAATCGGAATAAATGGCCTAAAACATGCTGTATCTATAGACGAAGAGCTGATCAGATTCTAACTCACAATTGTCGACATTAAGAGAAGGTATCAACTAATTGTAAGCCAAACTGCACCAAACAAAATCATTAAATGTTTACTTAATGATTTGTTTGGTATGTCCTTTTGTCAAATGGGCTATGATGAGAAATGACTGCCAAAAATAAAACTTTGACCATATGTTAGTTTTTTATTACATTTGCTCTTTTTACTCTTCTTGTTTTCATAATCTGAAAAGGGAAAATCTACAAGTAGAGTAAATAAGCATTTAAAATTCTGCTTTTACTTCCTAATGTAAACAATTACTACTGATTTCCATTTGTTTTTTATTAATGGTTTTCTTAACTTCGGAATTACTCAATTTCCATTGTCAAGTATTTCGTAAGATATTTGAAAATAGTTTGAATAGTAAACAAAAAGAGTGGTATTCCAATAAAATTTTAATTACATATACAAATACATAAAACATCTTTGATGATTCTAAATCCATTTTTATACATCTTCATCAATGGAATCAGAATCATCAAATGATTTGATTAAGACAAATTTGTTTTTGAAACATTTAAATGATTTAATGTTACTATTTGTCTAACAATTAATTTTCAACATTACACTTTCGAATTAGAATAATATGTTTTTAAAATAATGGAAACTTTGTTGGATACGTAGGAACAATACCGTGATTAATATCTATAGCTATGATATGTTATGGAGGTATACAATATGCAACCTGCTGTAATAATTACATTTTTCAACAATATGATGCTTGTTCGTAATGAATTAAATTTTAAATATGTATCCAAGGAAATTGAATAAGGTATTAAAAATCAAGGACATAAAAGCAAAATAGATGGTTAAAACATTGATATCTATCACTCAAACATTTAAGCTCATCTAATATTGTGATGCTATAAATTTTACGCTCATAAGGAAATTGAATTAGCCTTGAGGGATTTTACATGTGGTTGGTCTTTGGTTGTTAGAAAATAAATGAGACATGAATAGACCTATTCTTGTGAGAATCTGTATGAAAATGAATAAAATTCATAATCAAATCCTTCTCGCAAATCTTTGCAGAACTGCCCATGAGTTTCGAGATGTACTTCACAGTATTCGAGATATATTTAATTGAAGGGTTAATCAGTAGACTATAAATTGATTGAAATCACCACACACACTGTGTGTTTATTTTAGTAACTGTAATACAATTTAAGATTTATTTCAGAATGGAATTCCTATTTCTAAGTTGTACATCTAAAGAAGTGATTTTTTTTAGTGAATGCAACTTGTTCATCAATATTTTAGACATAATCCACAATTTTCATAGTAGATTTTGTTTGGTTCATAAACATAAGAATGATTCGATATATATATATATATATATATATGTGTGTGTGTGTGTGTGTGTGTGTGTGTGTGTGTGTGTGTGTGTGTGTGTGTGTGTGTGTGTGTGTGTGAGTGTGTGTGTTCATATGTTACTGAATACAAAATATTTCTTATTACCAACTCACTCATATCTAAGGATGTACAAAATTATATATGATTACAGATTCAATTGCACTGCAAAAAAATTATAATTTACTAAAAGTGAATTGTAGAGAATAAACTCCCAAATTAATTATAATTTAGTACTTTATAAATTTCTTATAACATCAATATTAATAAGTTAGAGCCACATGCTCTCTATATTTGAATTTAGCTTAGTTTTGCAAGATTTTTCTATTGTTTCGGAACTCTAAGTTTGGAAAGCCAAAGCTTCTCTTATGAATAAAAACAGTGAAACTGACACATGTTGACATTTATTATATTTAAAAGATTTTCATGCTTTTAATTTTTATTCATTAAGATATGCCGAATTATGTGATGTATTATTATTAAAGAACTTGTTTTCTAAACATTTACAATCCAAGACTGTGTTAGAACACAATTTTTGGTAATGTGGGTTAAAGTTTCTATAAGAATTGCTAATTAACGATAAAGCTAGTCAGTGCGTTATAAAGTAATTCAGTTAGAATTTCTTATGTTTTTTAATTGTTCAACCAAGTACATGTTAAATACTTGGTTTAATATATGAATTTGTTATGGAGAAAAAACAATAATACAAGATACTTTCGCCCTACTGAAATTTCCTTAATAGAAATCTTAGTGAATTTCTAATCCCTGAATTTATAAATATTTGTACCAGCTTTATTCCCTAAATTCAATTCAACAGAGCTTTGAGTCAATATTCAAATTATGCTTGAGTCTTAAAAAGATCTGCCTCGCAATTCATATTAAATTTTATATTATGTACAGATTTGAAGTTTTTAACCATTGAAATATGCAGATATCACAAATAAAGAAATTTATTCTTCTTAAAAGTTTTTTAGGAACTTTTTCTAAATCATATGCCAGGGTTGCTTAGCTATAAATTGAAAAAAATGCTAAATAAAAAGAACTGTACAAGTATAATATGACAATATTGCATCAATGAAATTATTAATTTATCTGTAGTATTGCAAAAAAAAAAGTTTAATTTTAAAATTGTGTTTTGTACTTAAGAATATCAGATAGATTTTAGTAACATTCTGCAGCTTGACTATCACATTTATGATTCAAACTATACAAAAAGAAGGGTTTTGTAATACGATTTCATGTGAATATAAATTTTATACGCTATGAGTATAGTGCAAATGACGGAACTGTGATTTTTAGAGCATAAGCCTCCCCATAAATTTTAACCCACTCTTAGAAATTAAGGATATAAAAAGAGCCATTATTCTTTTTACCTCCTTTTAAAAACATTTTTTTTATCCTACGTCAGTCATTGGCATTATCTGCCATAAGACCTCTGGCGGCCCAAAAAAATTTAGTCTTGGTAAAGTTGCCAGAGTCAAAAGTAAAAAAAGCAAGTGCAGTGCAAGTTGTCAAATGATTAAAGTCAATAATTTCACCCGACAAACAAAGGGGGCAGGTATCTACAGCAACTACACCAATGCGGTGTATGTGTTTATAGAAAAAGTCATGTCCAGTCAAAAGACGAAAATTTGCAGTAAGAACTGCACGAGGCAAATCCATCGGGACAGGCGACTTCATAAGAACGTTCCACTTTTTATCTGCTGAAAGTGCTGTATGAATTTGCTCTAGGTGTTGATCAATTTTCCCCCTAGCCTCAGAACTAAACTGATGGGCAGTTATTGGAAACAGAGGTGGCTTACAACCATTTTTAGCCAACACATCTGCTTTTTCATTTCCAGGCAACCCACAGTGGCTAGGGATCCATTGAAAAACTATCTCCCAGCCAGAAGCAATAGCATTGGAAACAAGTCTCTTAGTTTCTTCAACAAGTGAGCAGTCGGTAAGTGTGTCGAAGGCAGCAGCCAAGATTGCATCCTGGGAGTCAATAAAAATAACTGCCTTGCCAAAGTTAGTATCAAGACCAATGAGATTTAGGATTGCTTTATTCATGGCAAAAATCTCTGCATCAAAGTTTGAGTCTTTTAGTCCAACAGCACAGGATTCCTCAAAACAGCCCTCACAGAACAGTCCAGCACCTGTATTTCCATCACAGGCAGAATCATCAGTATAAACGTGGATCCATTCATTTTTAGCTATTTCCTTAAAAATTATAGCTAGGATACTCTGTAGCTATAATTTTTAAGGAAATAGCTTTAAGAGCATCAGGAATTTCATCACATTTCTTTACAGGCGTACCGATGGTAAGATTGTAGGCAGGAGTTCTAATTGTAGGTGCAGAGAAGCCAAACTGTGATGGGTATTGTAAAGTTGATGTGATGTTGTAAAAAGTATAGAGTTCATCAGCACGAGATAAATGATTTATGTGTTTTCAGTCTAGGGGTACTGGGGGAGTATTCTCTCCAATGAAGTAAATTCAGTCTTCTACACCTGTCATGGAGTCTTAAAACCTGCAATTCTCTTCTGGAATTTAAAGGCTCAATACCAGTCTGAAGCTCCATGGCAGCGACTGGGGTTGAGCCAGCAGCACCTGTAATAATCCTAAATGCCTTATTTTGCGTCAAGTCAATAACATCCTGACAAGTTTTAGAGGCACTGGCTATAAGCTCACATCCATATTCCAAAATAGGGCTGGCGTAAGTTTTATAGGTGGTCAAAAGTGTATCAGTTGAGAAATCCCAAGAGATGCCAGATAATCGTTTTAGAAGTTTGAGTCTATTATTGCCTCTATTAGCCATCTCATTAGCATGTATTCTCCACGAAAGCTTATTATCAAAAAAGACGCCGAGGTAGCGATAGTTGTCCACTCGAGTTAAAGTTAGTCCATTACAGGAAATATTGAACTGAGAGTATTTTGTTGACAGGGTAAAAAATTGGTACACCGTTTTTTTAGGGTTAACAGTTATAAGATTGTCATTGCACCAATTTCCCAAAAACTTCAAAGCATCATCTATAGACTTATTTAGATCAGAAATGTCACTTCCAGTAGTGTAAATAACCAAATCATCCGCAAAAGCCAGGCATTTAATGCCCGGAACCTCCATCAATCCAGTAATCACTTCATGAATTATGATGTTGAACATGGTACAACTAGCCACAGCTCCCTGCGGGAGCCTATTTTTGAGAAGGACATATTTAGAAAAGGAGGAATGATATTTTACTCTGGCTAAGCGCTGGGAAATTAGTGATTTAAGCCAATTTAACATATTTCCCCTGACACTGACCTAGATCCTCTTCTCAATCAATTTCTTTCGCCAGATTCTATCGTAGGCGTTTTTAAAGTCTACATAAACAGCTAGTGTGGATTGTTTCCTATGGAAACCATCTTTTATACATTGTGAAAAGAATGCCGCCTGTTCCATGGTATTTCTCTTTTTTTCGGAAACCAGCCTGAAGGTTGGAGAGAAGCCCATTGCCCTCCAGATAGAAGTTTAGCCTATTTGTAATAATTATTTCCATTAATTTGCAACAACTATTTGTTAAGGAAATAGGTCTAAAACTGGAAGGGAAATCAGTTGGCTTGCCTGTTTTCAGGAGAGGAATTATTGTAGCCTTTTTCCACTCTGAGGGGGCATATAATTTCCAAGTGATGTTGTAAAAAGTGAGAAGAGATTGTTTGGCACTTTCACCCAGGTAAATAAAAAATTCTCCGGGCAGATCGTCAGGTCCAGAAGATTTACCCAATTTTGTCTCATGTATAGCTGTATGGAGTTCGTCAAGAGTAAAATCATTGTTAAAAAGACGTTCGTGGTTGTAGTTGAGACACCCAGGGGGTGGCCGTTGAAGAAGTCTAGTTCGTTTTTTTAGAGGGAGTCTGCACACTGAGGCATAGAATTTAGCAAATGCCAAAGCTTTGTCTCTATTGGCACAATGAGGTCTTCCATTACTAACCAAGGGTTCATTTTTGTTTCAGTTTGCTCATTATTTAGGAAAGAAAGAAAATGATGAGCCCGAACACCGTCTCTTTCAAAGTCCAAAGCCGAAGCAAAATTTTTGAAACATTTTCTCTTTGCCTCTTTAATAGTTCTCTTAAGGACTGCTTGCGCATGACGAAGAGTTACATTTGACTTTAAGTCACCCAAGAGCTCAGCTTGTAAACGGGCATCATCACGCTTCCTCTTCAGATCGGTTAATTCATCAGTCCAAAAAGGTTTATATTTTCTTATTTTACCTTTAGGTATTGAGGCCTGAGAGCAGACACGAACAGCTTCAGTGATATAGTCACTACTTCTATCCGGTTCGAAAAGTCAAGTTTGTTCACAGCGAAAAGTCTGTCAGTTAGTTGGGCATACTTTGACAAATTAGACTTTTTTAGGTTCCATCTAGGCAAGAAATCTCCATTTATATAAGGGTGCTGGGAGTCAAGAGTGCGAGTTGCTTTCAGGACTTTATGTCCGTAACCACTACAGGACTCCAAAAGGTCAAATTTAATACTCTTGGACAAATTAATGTGTGAGAGGACAAGGTGAGGGTTATTCTTTTCTCCTTTGAAAGAAAGAAAAGTATGTCCATTTGGTTGGTGAAAAACAAGGGCCATAGAGTCAAGAAGATCCTCCATAGCTTTGCCAGGAGAATCTGGTTGTCTATATCCCCACCTGCAAGAGTGGCAAATGAAGTCACCTATAATTATGGTGTTTTTATCAAGAGCGTTTTCTAGAATAGAGGTATTTGGAACATTACCAGGAGGGTTATAAGCAAAGACTAATTTTTTCTCAGAAAGTCCTTCCAGACATTTAATTCAACAGCCTCTAAATTATTGTTCTGCATTGAGCAAAGTATTTTAAAAGTGCAGGTATTAGAACATTTAACGCCTACAATAATGCCAGAGGCAACCTGACGAGATCTTGGTAAAGTATAAATATTAAAATCTTTGCATTTGAAATAGTCCAGAGTATCAGTAGAAGCACCAGCTTCAATAAAGGCGAATACATCGTAATTTTCTCTAGCTGCTACAGTCTTAAATTCAGTAAATTTTGTACTAGATAGGCCACCCGCATTCCTGAAAAGGACCGAGAAGGCTGCCGCGTTCGAGCCCTGAGAAGGACTATATTTTGGCTTATAAGAAGGCATAATTCACTTTGGGCCACGACGAACGCTGTTATTCATTTAGCACTACCCAGGAGGCACGTGTAGATTAAAGGCTGTTACGGACGCGAGCAACATTACCCCTCTCCCTTTTAAAAACAATGGCTCTTAAAACCTCTATTAAAATCGAACTCCCTTTTAAAAAGAATAGCTCTCAAACCCCTATTAAAATTGTCTCCACATCTAAAAAGTAATGGCTCTATTTCACCATTACTAATTTTCTAAAACAATGGCTTAAAACTCACTATAAAACTCTAACCCACTTTCAGAAAAGTAATGGCTCCACATATATTTCGTAAAATAATGTTAAGTACTTTAAAAGTGTAATCCATACTAATTTTCTGCAAGCGAAAAGTAGCTGAGACGGAAGCCCTTCAGAAAGCACCCCCTTTTTGGGATTAAAAATTAAATGGGTGATAATAAATTAATTTTAAGAAAATGCATCGTTCCACTCTAAAACTTCTTGAAAAAAATAGCAAAACAGCCCACGAGGTCACTGATACCAGAAGTCCGATTCCACCAGATATTTACAAATTCTAAAACTGGAGTCCCTGTATGACTGACCTGGTAACAGGACCTGAATTTATGTTAAGGAAAACACAAGACAACACAAATTCTAAATGGACATAGAGACCACAAGTCTCAACCCATCACTTTATTTTTCTTCCCATGGTTGATCCATAGTTGAGCATAACGCAAATAGCATTGCACTATTCCCGATATCTGCTACCAAGTTGGGATCGAAATTGCGATCTTCTGAAAAAAGGAGTGCTTTCTAAAGGGCTTCCGTCTCAGCGACTTTTCATTTGCAGAAAATAAGCATAAATTACTCTTTTAAAGTCCTTACCATTGTTTTACGAAATGTATTTGGAGCCATTACTTTTCTAAAAGTGGGTTAGAGTCTTAGAGTGAGTTTTAAACCATTGTTTTAGAAAATTAGTAAGGATGAAATAGAGCCATTACTTTTTAGTGGTAGAGAAAATTTTAATGGGGGTTTGAGATCTATTGTTTTTAAAAGGGAGTTCGATTTTAATGGGGGTTTTAGGAGCCATTGTTTTTAAAAAGGTGTGAAAAAAATTATGGCGTTTTTTTAAGCCATTAATTTCTAAGAGTTGGTTCAGATTTATGGGGAGGCTTATGTTCTAAAAGTCACTGTGCGCCAGCACTGTCATTTGCTCACTACTGCTATATAAAATATATTCTTACCTTGCACACAAATGCCATTGACTTCTGTATAATTTTTGTCACACTTGCAGGTTTTCTGGCTTTCTTTATTGAATTTACAATGGCCAAATTCTCCACAATTGCATTCTATAATTGTTAAATATAAACAATAAAATATTTCTACATAAATTTCAGCTATGTCAACTAATACCTATTTGGGATAATTTTTGGACTTAGAATATTTTCCCGGCACATTTATAAAACACAATAATATGTAAAAATGTTGTATCTTTCCAATAATTTGAATAGTTTATAATCTCTCTAAATTCACATCACATAATTAAATACACTTAATTGCTTTGAGTGTTAAATTTGAATAAGTCAAGTCCAATTGTAAAACGTTTCATATCTAATCTGGTGTTTATTTATCGTGTGATATAGAAGAAAATCAACTAAACTTTGAATACTGAATTGATGTTACTTATGTAACTGAAATGGAAAGTTATGAATAATACTAGAATAAGTAAGTTCAAACATGAATTGCTTTTTCGTTACTGAAAAGAAACAAATGCAATTGAATTTTGCTTTTAAATCTGTTTACTGAATCTCACCGACGTTTGACATTCTGTAGTACAATATACTAGTTTGACTCCTTTTATGGATGTGAAACTTTGTAGTGATTCGGAATTTAATTTAAAGTAGGTGTGGATTAGCTCTCGTGAGCAAAAACTCACTACAAATTAAAGAATTTTTTTTGAACGTAGGCTAATTAAATTCAATAAATTTCGGGAAGTATCAACTAAATTAATACTCGGTATGCTTTGGAAATTCTAAGAAGTAATGCGACATGTTTCATCTCTGTATTTCTTTTTCATAGTTTTTGATAATGTGAAAAAGATGTACATTGAAACTCTTACTACAAAAGTCTAGAACTAATAATAGCACTTAAATAAAAATGAATATAATTTTTAATTCTATTTTAATAACTCTGTATATTATTACACAAAAATTTGTAAATTTGAAAACTAATATTAATCTTGCCATAGATAATATGTGTGCATTAACTTCGAATTTAACTTCAGTGAATGAATTTATTTCATCATAAAAAATTTAAATTAAGTGAATATTTTGTCTGTATTTTGCAAATTAAATTTGTTTAAGATGCTAACATGATTAGATATAAAACATCAATACATTCGAGAGAGAGAGATTAATTAATTTTAGTTAAGAATGATCGACACATTTCTCATATCAGAATTCTAGTTACCGGTTTAAATCTGTTTTGAGTCAGTATACATTTTCTTTCAACAATATTTTGTATAAGGCCGGACAAACTGCAGTATGATTTTCTGTGCTGGATCAAGAATTCGAAAGAAATTCATTAGTGCTTAACATGAGGTTTCTAAAGCCGTAACAAAAAATGTCGAGGTAACTGTGTCCTGTTGAGTTGGTGTTCTCTCCATCTTGCGATATTCCTTTGGAAAAGGGAAGATAAGAGTAGCAACAACTGTGATAAAGGGACTTTAAATCAATCATCTCTCTGCCAGTGATAGATACTTGAGATTTTGCTATCATTTGCCATTGGTTAATAAATAGAATACACTTAACTCAGTTCGATTTCGTTGAATGATGTGTTTGTTCTCTTTGCTGTTAATCTAGTGATATTACACTTGTTATAGTGGTTGTTATAGTGGTAAGAACAATTATTTTGGGTCAAATCCGCTTGACAATGTGGTTAGAACATTTTAGATTTTGAGCAATATGAGAAAATGATTATTTTTCAATTTTCATTTACAGGATCACACGCTTCTGCAGTTAGTTTCAGTAAGGAAATTATTTTCATTTGAAATAAAAGATAATGTTTAAACTCAAGAATATCATTTTAGTGAAGGCAAACCCGATAAGATGAGTTTGAGTTTTTCTTCATTCCTTCCCAAAAATTCTAACTATTCCCATTTTATAAAATATCCTAATTTAATCATTTACTATTTACTTATAGTTTCTTCAACAAAAGTAATTTCTTTTTCAAGAATGAAATTTTTTTGTCAAAGTTTGTATATATTACGCGCTTTAAAAATTGCGTGTCTTAATACATTTATAACTGATCCGCGAAAGAATTTAATAGATTATTACCAGTGCATTTTCCAGATAGTTCTACAAATCCGGAATCACACCTGCATTCTTTTTCACCTCGCTTTGAAAATTCACATGTTCCATGAAAGCCACAATCACAATCTAATAAAAAAAATTGAAAAAAATGTTTCAAAGGTCAAATAAATAATATAAATAAAATTAGATGAATTTTTAAATCATTTATATTAAGAAAATCATTATATAAGAAAAACATTTTACTCTGCTTTAAAATAAGCTTTGTGATTTGGAGATTTATACTTTTATGTGTTTGTTTTTTATTTCTATAATATCAAGAGGGGGGCTCCAATTAATCGAACTCTCCGCTCTATACTTGTCAATATCACAAATGGAATATTTGTACTTCAGACGTTAGAATTTTGAGAAATGAATTTTATAATCGATATGCTGTAATTAAAACTCTCTTCTCTTTAGAACTTTAAAAATATCCATTTCCAAGCAGTTCATATTTGAACATTAATAAAAAAAACTATTCAATTTTCGGCACCTTGAAACATCAACTGCCCTGTCTGCAGTAAGAAAATGGAGCAATTGATGACCAAAAAGTAGCATATGTCTTCGTTAAATAAACGATCAGTGAATGAAATGTAGTGGCCTTAACAGAAGTCTAAGATTATTAAAAACGAATTATTTTATTAAATATCCAGAATAAATAAAAAAAATCTGCCATGGTGCTAATGCGTCACTATTCCAAGTGAAAAATCAATATATCTCTGACTTCTGAGTAATAATAACTAACACCATTGTAAATACATTAGATTGAACTTTATAAAGAAAGCAAATTTTTGCGATAAACAGTATGCATGCATTATATTTGCTTAGGGGGATTGGATAGTCTTCCATTGATAGCTGTTGTCAAGAATAATCAGGAAAAGAACTAGAGATTATTACAAAGGAAAAACAAGTTTAATGCCATACGTGTAAGCCAATGATAAATGGCAATAGAGAGCTATAATATGTATAGATATAGTTAATTTTAAAATCAACAATGTTTTCTCTTAAGAATGCTTCGTTTTATAGGAAATATAACTTATGGTTTTTAGAAGGCTCGAAAATTTGTCAATTTTTTTGAAGTAATATTTTTAAAATTATGTGTAATTATTTCATAAGCAATTTAAAAATAAACTATTTTAAATGTAACCATTTATAGGAAAAAACAAAAACGACTATTTTTTTTATTTTTTATAAATTTTATGAAACATTTACAGATTTCATTCTGATTTAATTTCTCAACAGAATTATGTGCTTGTTAATTGCTTGAAAATAAGAGAACATAAATCTATCTATGTTTAACCTGGAATGAATTCAGTTAATATCGATCAAAAAAAAAAAAAAATGAAAGGAAATCATACAATGCTAGTCCGGGATACAATTCAGTATGTACAAACCAGAAAATTAAAGCAATTAATCCTTTCATGTTCTGTCTAGAATCTAGATTGTTTAGACAGGAAAGTAATTGCAGATTAATCAATGTTAATAAAGGCTGGAAATTTTTTGTAAGTTGTCTTTTTGATGTAAAATAATAATTAAATTTAGTAAAAGTATCGATGAATACCATATATGTTTGAGAAAAAATGGAACTTAATTAGATCTGATTCTGGAAATGATTAATTACCTGAAATTAATGTAAGTTTTCTGCATTTATCAGTCCTCTCTTTGCTCTGATACAAATTCATCCCACTCAAACTGACCAATAATTATTTTTCAAACTACATTTGTGTGTCTGAGTCAATTGTAATAATCTTCATATCATAGGCATATCACCAAATTGATATCTAATTTCTCCAAATCAAAATTCGGAAATCTTAGTCATGATATCAAAAATCTCTATATATCATCAACATTCGCTTGTAAAGCCCATAAAAATGAATTCACAAATCAACATGTAGAAAAAATAGAATATTCAATTTCATTAAAATGTTTTGATATGTCTGATTGAATCAGCTTAAAGAAAACACATTTTGTCAACTTACATTTGCAAGTTCCCTCGAATGGCTGATATCGTAAATGACAAAAGCAAACTTTGCTGCCATCATGCAAGTCAAATGAACAGCTTCCGTTATGTCCACAATCACAGACTAAACAAAAACATATATCCAGTTCATTAGTATTGTGAAAGTATATAGTTAATTTTAAACAAAAGTATTAATTACTATGATTAGTACAGAGTATTAATTAGTAAAATAAGTACAAATTATTTTTATCTTTAATTTTAATAAATTCATGTGAAAATCAACAGCCACAGTAATATATAAGGCAAGTTTAAAACTTACTTTAAGAACATACAATAATAGATAAATTTGTAAAAAGCTGCACTAAGCAATTTTTCGAAAAATATACGCAATTGAATTTTTTTCATTCAAAAGTCATATGCGTGCAATTTAATTCTATTTTGTACATTAATAATTAACATATTCAGTTAGCAAAACTGCAATAAATGTAACATGTTTAAATATATTATATGTTTTTTCAATAATTTCAAGACACTCATTAATAAATAAACAAGATAAAATGATTTTTATGATAATTAGTCACATTAACTTTTTTCAATAAAATAATTTACTCTCTTATCAATACATTTAAAAAAAATTTCCATTAGTACTTCCTTAAATTTATTTCTGATCATTTAAATTATTAATGATATATGCTCTCGAATATTTTTACGAAATTTATACATATATACATTGTACATTATCAACCCTTATCCAAAAAACTAAATAAATAAAAATGATTTGTTATTTTTTAAACATCTTAAGTCCTTCGTATAAGGAAACTGAAATTATTTTTCTGCAAGCATTTATTATTAATGTTCAAAAGATTTTCGTAATTACAACTGTCTTTTTGTATCTATATCTTGAAAACTCGTACAAAAGGAAACCCTGCATTACATTTATCCAAATCAAATTAATTCTTGGTATTTTTCATTACTGAAAAATTTTGCCTTAGCTCAGAGCTGCTCGCTGTGAATACCAACACGATTAAAATTTTAAAAAAAAATTCTATTACGAAATTACTTCTTATATTGTCTAATTTTCCAATCTTATGCTAACACATATTATGCTCATGCTCTTATGTTAACACAGAATATGTGTGTGCTGTGTGTATGTGTGTTAGCAATGTAATTTTTTGTTTATAAATTGTAAAATAATTAAATCCGCTATCGTGCTTCCTCTTTTTATTATTTGTATATTACTTACTTTTAGAACAATATACATTTTATATAAGACTTTTCGAATAATACATAATACATTATTTAACCATTGATTACTTCAACTTGAAGGCATTAAAAATTTATTCTTACGAATGCATTCTCCAGATCTCTCTTCGTAATTTGGATCACATTTACATATTTTCGTACCCTTTCTGGAAAATTGACACGATCCATGGGTACCACAATCACATTCTAATAAAAAATGTTAAGATTCGAAATCAAATAAATAATTTAATGCACAAAATAAGTCTAAAAATCATCATAATTTATAAATTTTATGTTCTATACTCAAAACATAATTCAATACTGTCTTCAAAAGAATACTTTTTTTGAACATGTAAATTTTATGACGTATTTTCATAACGCTTAAGCTTACATCTATATTTTTAAAATTCTTATTTCTGTAAGACTTTTAATGCTCCCATTTCTTTTAGATTTTTTACACCATTTTTACTTAGACTTTTTCTCACTATTTTTTTTTAAAAATTTTCGCAAAATATATAACACCACATTTCTTTCAGATTTTCATTCTAATGATAAGTTGAATATCTATTTGAAAACTTATATCCGAGCGAAGCTAACAAACTTTAAAACATTCGGAACAAAAAAGATTGTTTGAAGAAGTTGCAGGCCTTTTAAAATATTTAGAAGAAACAACTCATCTATATATTATTTTTATCGATTTATTAATAGCACTATATTACATTATTGTTAATAAGCCAATCAAATAATATACAATGCCTTATATAGTCAACGATATAAGTAAATTATGAATACATAACTCTTGATAAAAGTATTAGTTCCCTCCCTTAGATGTGTTCAGATGTTTTTCTGAGATATAAGAAATTCAGCTGTGATTTTGATGTGTCCGAATCGGAAGTGCTAGACAAATATTTTTAAATGAATAACTCTCCCTTAAGGAATACGCATTTTTGGCAATGCTTAATAAAAGGCATAAACTTCCACGGATAATGTAGGAAGCCAATGTCAAGTAATAATTCTCTACCTATCGATTGATGATATAAGATTAAAATAAGAGTCACACATGGAATATTTAAGAAACTTTCATTTAACTTTTTTTTGATCAAATAAGATTATTTCGGAGAGAATCAACTCTCTTTTATCAAGTCTTACAGATAAAAATTTTGTACTTATATATGAAAAAAGGAAAAATTTGAGTCGATGCCAAAGGCACTACATGTTTTATTTAGATTTTTATAAAGAATCTAAGTGAAAATTTGACTTTTGTTGCATAAAAAGCTTGTGTGGAGGGCTTATGTATTTATTACTTTAAGCAGATTTCATTGCATTCTTACCCTGTTAAGTAAAAATGGTAGATTAATTGAAGCTAAATGTTATATGATTTTAATGAAACATGAGCTTTCATTTGGATTTTTTCCCTAACAGGAATCGCATTTTATAGTAGAGAAAACCGAATTCGGCTAATTAACTTGTACCTCCTTTCTTAATCTTCCATATCAAATCTTATTCCAACAGAAAACATTTAAGGCAAGTTCAAATATTCAAAAATACTGCTGAAATAGCTCATCATATTACATGTAAAACAAAATATTACATAGGCTGGGAAATATAATTACAATTTAAATTCACAACTCATCAAACGACAGATTTAATTGTTTCCAGAAGAAAGACCTTACATCTTAGCAATATTAACCGCTTTTGTTATGAGGGGGTTTTATTGAGTAAGTTTTAATCATTTTTTTAGAGAGAGAGAGAGAGAGAGTTACTCTAATAACTCTTACATGATAACATTCTCCTAAAAGTATCATTTAAAAAAAGGACTGATTTGAAACATTAATTACAAGAATACTGAGACGCACAGTTTTCACTTAAATAGTGAAAGAAATTTTACATACATTTTGATGCTTTTCAAATAAGAAATCTGTAGACCTCAATATTTTTTTTAATTTCTATAGCCTAATGATAGGGCAACACGCTTTTAAAGTGTTATGTGCGAGTTTCGATCAAAATCATAGTTGATAAAAACAAGAAATATAAAGTAACATTTCTGCATACATACTCTTGCCACACTTAATCGTTTGACTAGAACAATCGTTGTTTCCAGAAAAATCCTGGGGTCCCGTACGATTTACTTATGTTCGATAAAAATTAAATTTAATAACATAGATTACTGAAAAATTGAAAATAATTAACAATGATTAACTGTGAAGGATCATTTATAATAATTATTTTGTCATCTCGTCAACAATTTATTGGATTTGATCTGACAAATATCATATCTTTAAAGAAGATAAGCCAACAACAACAAGTTTGTCGTCTATTTCTGTATTGTAAGAAAAGTGAAAATTGATAGAAGTGTAATGGTCTGTTAATAAATATTATTGCCATCGTATCACCTTGTCTATCCAATCGTGACCATGCACGAAGTTTTTCTTGCTAAGGAGTATTGGCTACCAAATAGAGAAAAGTGGAAGCATGAAGACACTACCAAAAACATGATTATTTAACGTGAAGAAAAATTTCTCGGGCTTTTTGGTCATTTCAAAGATATAGCAGTTCCAATTTGATCAAGATTTTGAGTATACCTTTTCCTGGCCTGGGACATCAACACCAGTAGAGTACTTTTTAATATACAATGCATAGAGTTTTGAGGAAAAAAATGTACGCTTAAAAACTTGATGACATGAAATTCATATTGGATAAGTTTGGGAAGTTTTCATAAGATTTAAACCAAAAGACTTTCTAAGAAAGTCCTGACATATTGGCTATATATACATGTACCTGATGTACCTATATGTACATGTAATATTGTTCAAATTTTTATCCCTCTTTCACTAAGTATTTCTTATGAGTTCAGTAATTCATAAATATTAACACGTAAGAAATAAAGCATTTAAATTTATATGCTTGGGTCTCTTGTTATTATAATGATTTAGGTTCCTTATATATATATATATATATATATATAAGTTGCGTTGCGATTTATTCTTAGTTTTGAGAATAGGCTGCCCTCTAAAGCACACTAAAAATCCACCAAAGGTGTGTGTCTTTGAATACTCACGACGCTAGAGGGGAGAGTATTCTGGTGTCTCGGTTGAAAATTTCAGAAATATGGCAAGCCTACGTATACACGTTTGTCGGCATAGGTACTTCGTTGTTTTTTGAGTTTCTTCCTATGTGATACGGGAATAGGGCTCATTATATTGCCTCCCGGAAAGATTATGTGAGAAATCTTTCCAGGAGGCAATATATGTGGTGGACATTGAAATGCCTTACGAAATTATTAATGCTTTAAGCCATTAGGTTGTCCATTATGTCCTCTCAAAGAATCACTTGTCTCTTATTCATCAAATGATAGAATAGAGCTCTTTAGAGCACTAAGTCAAGGGTTGTGGATCACAATCACTATTTAACAATGGAAGTTGGATGTTATATTTCTACGTGTATACATTTCGAGATGTTTGCATACGAATTTTCCACCCTTTATACTATACACATGAATAAGGCCAATATCCTTGAAAATTCATCACTTACAAATGTTGCTTCTTAAGCTATCTCTCATATGTTGCTAAAAGAAGCATACGTATCTGCCTCTCAGGAAACAAACTGAAAATTTTCATCCTAATTGAAAAAATAATGCAGTTCACTACACAGCTTCATTATTTTACTTGTAATTATTTGCTTTTATTTATTTATACCTAAAAGTACGTTACTAGACATTAAAATTGCTTCATTATGAAAAAACGACAGTTATATATTATATTTTGGATTTATATTTCATACTGGAACTGGTTAGTAATTTGGAAGCATAAATCCTGACAAATCACTCCCAGAATAACTGACAGCAATAAGACGCCTGAGTATTGAGTCAAATATAGAGTTTCCGGCATGAACAAGTACAGTTGTTTACGCAATTTCAACCTAACGCCAGATTTCATCGACCGTTATGACTGATGTATGGTGACCACCCAGTCAGTCAGCAGTCACTGACAAGACGTCCTTTGTTAGCGAGAGATCAAAGTAAAGTGCTAGCCAGAACAGTGGCCAAATATTTTCCATTTCCAAGAAGGTCATAAATACAGATAACATTTGATCATAAATTTTCTTCTTCAAACGTTGAGATTCGCAGAACTTGAATAACAGCTAGAGCCCCACAGTTCTTAATACAACAGAAATACAAAGCCCCCAGTTCAATATGTTTTTAGGGCGATCAAGAGATGACCGAGAAGCGAATTCAATGATACCTTATATCATCACTCGTGGGGATGAATCAGTAGGACAATGTGCGTCCACCACGATACCAATAAACACGGTTAGAACTATCATGTTGCAGTACACAGAATGAACATATGTCTGAAACTATTGCACTCAGTTTTGTCGTCGACATTGAGAATTCAGACTGCGGCAAATATGTTGCCGAATATATCATACAAACACTTATTGCCTTACAAGAATCTTATTTTCTTGTGATGTGATTACACAATCCATTAACGCCGTGTGGATATGCCTGTCTTCTCGACTGTTAGGGATAGCGGAGTCACTGAGATCGAGCATGGTGTTCCTGAACTTTTGGATACGATATCCTGCTTATAGTCGGCCAATGCGAGGAATAGGACTCCGACATAATTAATAGCAGTCATTTTACTCTATTATTTGATCCATATGAAAGTCCGAAATTTTTCCTTCTTACAAGAAGCATCATAATAACTTCTCACTAAGCAACAACATTCGAATACAATATTTGTGTGTTGATAAACCAACAATAAAATTTCTTCATTCAAACAAAATGTAGGTGACACTACCACCATTTACTTTACATGAATGCGGTGAAAATCAGTAATTTGCTTATCATTGAATATCATGTAATTTTCACATGCGTTAAATAGTGTGTATGCTCTTAGAGTAGCAATTTCTGTGGTCTGCAATGCATATTATGATGCTGAATGGGTAATGTGTTAGTCATTAGCTCACCTAAATGTAAACTGGAACAAAATACAATCAGAGGATACCTAGACACTCTTTATAAATAAAATAATTCAACCATAAATGTAGAATATGTAGCAATTGACAATATATATTTTCCTTATTATTTAAATTTAGTTATTTTTCACTCATTCAAATAACACTGTGAATTTTATGTAGTAACTACGCAAGAAACTTTTAGTCACTAACTCACGAATCACACACAGTGAAGTGCAAATTATAGTGGCTGTCACTGAGAAAGGTTATTCATCTACACCACAGAATCTACACCACAAGATTATACATCTACACCACATAACTATAACATAGAATATGTAGCAGTTCTCTATACATTTTCAATATAATTGAGTGGAGAGAGAGAGTGAGTGATTTCCAAAAATCAAAAAAAAAAATTGTTAAATAAAAATAACTGGGAAAAATTTTGTAATCCTATATATCTCTTCGTGACCACAAAGACGTAACACAAATATATATTTATATATCAGAAATTTTAAATTTTTCTTCATACCTTTACAGAATTCCTTGAACATTTTATATCCTGATTTGCAAGAACACATTTTATTGCCGTTAAAAACATCAAATGAGCATAAGCCGAATTTTCCACAATCACAGGCAAATCAGAAAAATACAATGCATTAGCATAATGACTATATTTACTCTGTCTGGAAATAACATATACTTCAATTATTTAACTCTTATCGGACTGAGGAAAACACAGTAATGTACGAAGTAAATTTAATATTCATTCATATAAAATTAAACATAGGCTTAACATTGAAGAAAAATAGATGTAATAAAAATGGGCGTTACACATGCTATGAAATTTCAAGTTTTTGTGTTTCTAACAAAAAGTTAGTTTTCTTCCAGTACTGTGTATCCAAAATTAATTTACTTTTTATATGTTTGTGTTGCATATGATATTTTTCTTTTATTAAGTCAGGAATCTAACTGATAAGAAAAGCAAGAAGATGTCAGAATGATAGTTAATGTTACTGATATAAACTACCCCCAAAATAAATTAGGTATTTCCATGCAGCAATGCATTATGATAGTAATTAATAAGAAATTAATGTGTTATGCTATAAAACAAAGCTCGCTTTTATAACAGCTCACTTTTATATCACTAAGAAAAAACTAATATATAATCTATGCATATATATCAGTTTTTCAAAATTTCGAATATTAGATTTTTTATTTGTTTGTATATTTTTAATTCTAAGCTTTTCACGCCCCGAATCAAAGCATTCTCGGTTTTTAAAAAAATTTTAGAATCATTATCTGATTTTCTTATGAAATAATGTTAGAAAGTTTTTCCCTTTGTTCAATGCGTTTCCCATTTCAGTGTTCAAAATTTCTTCTAAGATTTTGTGTAGAGTTCAATCTATAGATTATTTAAAATCTATAGATTAGAATTCAATTTTAAGATTTTATTTTAGCGTAGAATTCAAAGGAAAATTTTTTCAATGTAGAAAAAGATCCATAAATGAAAGCTATTTCATTTATAAATCACGTCTTAAATTTCACAATTCTTTTTAATTTGCACAGAATGTTTAAACAGTCACAAATTGCAATAAACATAATTTTTTCATTAAGAATTTTATTTATTTTTATTTTAATATGG